>JASUUG010000069.1:0-47753 GCA_030449905.1 Luvunga scandens
ACTAAAATAATTTAAAATTTAACAAATACTAAAATTATTTTTAATTTTTTAAAATTACTTTTATCTTCTCAAAATTATCTAAAAGGAGTCCTAAACATAATTACTAAAATAATTATAAGTAAGATACTTAGATAAGGGAAGAACACAATCATACTGATTTTCTAGCTGCCGACCCAACACTGCGTAAATTTTATTGAGAATCGCTCATCCTGTAATGGTAAAATTCAAAACAAAAAAAAAAATAAACTGGCTTGCTGATATTTCGACACGTGTCCGTTTAAAACAGCATTCCACTGTTTTCGAACGGCGATTTATTCTATTTCATCTCGGCTTTTCGATTTCACTGGCATTCACATAGCCCAAAATTCCGGCTAGGCACTCAGCTCAACTGCCAATCATACATGTAGTCATAGTCAATGATTGGACAAATCATCTTCATTTTTTCAGTTCATGAGTTCGTCTGCATCATGGTTTATCCCAAAACCGTCTATCATAAACGATAACCACAATGGCTGTAGAAACAGAAACAGAATTAGAGACCCTGACTGAGAGCAAACAAGCCATTGGCATCAATGGAGCAAGCAAGCCTTTTTCCCAGAGCCCTCTTCGAAAACGCAACCTCCTACAAATCAGCACTCAAACAAACCTACCCACGTCTCAAGAACCGCCTGTTTTCCCGCTCAACGGACGCCACTGAGCTCATTACCCTGCAACAAGAAAGCAAACAGCCCTTGCAGAAATGCCTCACTTGGTGGGACCTCACCTGGCTTTGCTTCGGCTCCGTCGTCGGCTCTGGCATCTTCGTCATCACCGGCCAAGAAGCCAACAGACATGCCGGACCCGCCATTGTCCTGTCGTACTTAGCTTCAGGTCTTTCTGCTCTGCTATCAGCCTTTGTTACACTGAATTTGCCGTTGAAATCCCAGTTGCTGGGGGTTCGTTTTCTTTCTTGCGTGTTGAGTTAGGTGATTTTGTTGCTTATATTGCTGCTGGAAATATCCTTTTAGAAGCTGTTGTTGGTGCTGCTGGGTTAGCTAGGTCTTGGTCTTCGTATTTTGGCTAGCATGATTGACAGTAACAATTCTGATTTGTTGCGCTTTAAAGTTGATTGTTTTGCTGATGGGTTTAATTTGTTAGACCCAGTTGCGGTTTTGGTTCTTTTGGTTTTGCAATGGGATAGCAATGAGTGGTACTAGGAGGAGTTCTTGGTTGAATTGGATTAGCTCTATTGTGAGTGCTTGTGTGATTGTATTTTGTTATAATTGTTGGGTTTGTTCATGGCAAGAGTAAAAATTTGGATCCATTTTTGCCATTCGGGATTGAGAATTGTTTTTAAAAGCTGCAGCTGTGGTTTATTGGTCTTATACTGGTTTTGATATGGTGGCAACTATGGCTGAAGAGACTAAGAGTCCTTCAAGGGATATACCGATTGGTTTGGTTGGTTGATGTGCATGATTACTGCAGTTTATTGCTTGATGGCTTTGGCATTGACTATGATGGTAAAATATACAGAAATTGATGTGAATGCCTTACTCGATTGCTTTTAGACAAATTGGGATGAATTGGGCAAAGTATTTGGTGAGTATATGTGCACTTAAGGGAATGACTACCAGTTTGCTGGTGGGATCACTTGGTCAAGCTCGATACACAACTCAGATTGCTAGAGCTCATATGATTCCACCTTGGTTTGCCCTGGTTCACCCTAAAACTCAAACACCAATTAATGCTACCCTATTGGTGACCACTCTTAGCGCTATAATCACATTTTTTTTCTAGCTTAGATATTTTATCAAGTGTTTTTCTTTCAGTACACTCTCAATTTTTATGCTCATGGCTGTTGCATTGCTCGTAAGGCGATATTATGAGAAGGATGTTACTCCAAAGAATAATTTGGTTAAGTTTCTAGTGTGTTTAGCTGTTGTTGTTGCTTCTTCAATAGGCATAACAGCATTCTGGAATTCAAATGGAAGAGGATGGATTGGTTATGTGGTAACTATTGCACCATGGTTTTTGGGGACTTTAGGAATGGCACTGCTCCCAAAACAACGTGTTCCAAAACTCTGGGGAGTTCCTCTGGTTCCATGGTTGCCATCATTGTCAATTGCAATGAATTTATTTCTCATAGGCTCATTGGGTTATTCGGCATTTTTGAGGTTCATCATTTGCAGTGCAGTAATGCTTGTTTATTACTTGTTAGTTGGCCTTCATGCAACTTATGATGTGGCTCGTCAGAACCAAGAAAAATCAAATGTCGAGGAAGGTCTGTGAGATATAATCAAGAGATTCTTCAGCAGGCCAAAATGGTATATAGACATTCTTCGTATTACAGCTGATTATTCTTCGGATATTGCCAAAGATGATCTGTGCATAGTTTGTGCAACTTGTTTTCGAAATTTCATAGTTTTTGAAATAAAATTGCATTTTTTTTCTTTTTCCTGATTCATGTTGTTGTAGGTTTTGGTGATCAATGAAGAATTAATTGTCAGTTCCTTATTTCATTTTTGTGTGATTGATGTTCCAGTGAAAAACTGGACCATGTTTGCTTTTGTTGCTGTAACTCTTGAGTCCTGAAGTCTCAACAGTTGCTAAAATTGTAGAAATGGTGTCCTTGAAATGGAGTATCATGTTATTTATGGATTTTGTTATTGTTGAGTTGTATCCTCCATTGGCTAGTGAAAGGGAGATACTTGGGTTTATAAGGAGGATAGGTCACTCCACACAAAAATGCTAGTCTTTTGGGTTGAATACCTAAAGATCTTAAGTTAAGCTCCCCCACAATTTGGTATCGGAGCTAAACCTAGGATCCAAAATGTGGTGGTAAAACAACTTAGGTGTGTCGAATGAAAGGACCAGGGGTCCGCAGTGGTTTCATCCGGGGGGAATTGTTGAGTTGTATCTCATATTGGCTAATAAAGGAGAGATACTTGTGTTTATAAAGAGGATAGTCACTTCATCCAAAAACGATAGTCTTTTGGGTTTGATACCTATAAATCTTAGGTCAAGTACCCCAACAGTTATCAATTCCATTCAAATCTGTGGAGTTTGCTACTGCAAACAGAAAATTGCTAGAGCCATCTAAAGCCTAAATGAATGTATATTTATGATGTTGCTCACATAATTCTACAGTTGGACATTGACATTGTTTGTAAAACATTAGAAGTCAGTTCTTGTTTTAAGCTGTAATTAGTAGTTCAATGTTCTGCAGCCTAAGACAGGTGTTGTTAAGTGCTCTATTTCATTTGTGGATAAATTGATGCCAACTCCTCAAATTTGGTAACCTCAAGTCCCTCAACAAGCACTTATGATTCTTGTTTCAAATTACATCCATTATCTCAAATTTTGGCTCGAACTAATTCATTGACACAAATAGTTCATGGGAGAGAATTGAGGTATTTGGGCACCTGAGGATTGACAGGGCGAATTGTCAATTTCCGTGTACAAGATATCTATCCTAGTCACTTAGTCACTATGGCCACATTTGTCCAATTAACACGTCCGAAGAAATCAATGTTGGACTTATTGGATCCTTAGCAATTCACGCGAGAATTGGTTATTGGGGGTCTTCAGAAAGCCCGTTTCATGAAGCCCAGTTTGATGCCTATTGTCTTGATTGTCTGCCTGCTGCTTTGGCAGCTAGCTTAAGTCATTAAATCAGTGAATGAAGTAGTATTGATTAGCCAATTGGTACAATCATCTTCTAATTACTGAAATAAGTTCTCTATTTGGCTTTTGGATTTCATTTTGAAGATCATCTTTAATAAGAAGAATCAAGGATGTCCATATACCCTCGTTGGTTTTGGTTGTTCCTTCGTGTCATATATGTTTTCATTTGTGCTATTAAACATGCTAAATAACAATCTAAAAGCATAAAATTTTCTTGTTACAGCAGTCTCGATATTTTTCATTTGTATATATTTTGAAATTAATCTACTAATAAATCCCCAGTTTTTTCTATTCTCCGAGTTCCATTTGTTTGTATTCCCAGTCACTATCATTTAATTTTTGACTGGATTTTATGATATCCGTTCGACAACATGAACTCCCGTCTAAAATGCTTTAGAGAAACCAGCTGTAAAGATACCTTTATATATGTGGAAAATTTTAGCATTGAAGTTTTGAAGAATATTGTTAGCTTAGGCTACAAAATTTCATTATTTATATAGACAGGGTAAAGAAGGAGACTCTGATATTTAGCTGTAGATTTTATTGGTATTGTATTCTGATTGGCATTACTCCTGAAATAGTGTCCGAAAACTTCATTTCAATTCTTCAAGAATGTCATAATGCTCAAGATATTTTATATCTTCAAGCATCTTGAGTTGCAGAGGATTTTAGCAAGTACCTCTAGATATTCTAAATTACTTCATTAATTGTTCTCTCTTTTGAGGGTGTATATTCTGCAATAGGATACGGTTCACAAGATGTTAAATATTCAGTGAATATCCATCCTTCTTTCCATTTTCCTTCATGATGTTTTCTTACATCACCATAAATAGAAAATGTTACAGATTCTACTGGCAAGACAATACGTGCTGAAGTTTTGATATGTGATTATGAGTAGTCCCTTTGCTTTGATACGATAACTATCACACGTACACGGCATCAAAATTTTCCTTGAAAATGTGTCAAAGAATTATTGGTACATCATGTGGGGTTTCCCAGTAATGGTCCAACACTGATTGATTTTGATATTTCATGCATCCGTAGATTTCCTTTCTGGCTTTCTCACACACACATGGGCAGAAGCGGCCTTTACCACCAAGATATCAACCATTGTTAACATTCAACGGGCAGTCACAGAAGTTAAAGAATTGCATAAATTTACGAAAACAACGATTGAAAATGCAAAGTTTTCACGAGGACTAAGTGTCTTAATTCTAGCCGTGAGTCTGGTAAAAAGATAGGAACTCAAAATCAATTCTCTTCGACGCGGTTTCTTCTTGGCCTGAGCTGAAGCCATGGTACCAATCAATGTGCCTGTTCTTTTTATCATTTTGTGGTCCCTAATCCTTTTCAAAAGGAGCCCACAGGATTCTATCGCTTTACTATGTGCAAATCCTTCGATCTCTACATCATACATGTCAGAAAAATGTTAGGGTCAGTTACATATACGTCACTAGATAGCGCATACACATGTGTGGGGCTCGAGCCATTCCTCTTTTGTACTACCTAATAGGTTTTACTGAGCTAATTGACACCCACGACAATAAATGATCAAAATCTTTCCATATTCGACGAAGGCAGCTGATGAGATTAAGTATGACAACCAACTTGTATTATTAACAACAAAGGCGAGTAATTAGAAGATGATAATACAAAGATCAAGTGTACAATAGATTATCATATGACAATTACGAATAACTAGTTTGCTATGTGAGCAAGATCAAAACCCATGCCTGTTGTTCTACTTTGATATTCTTTCGAGCTAACTGACACCCACATACAATAAATCATCAAAATGTTCTATATTTTACAAAGGTAATGTATGATGGGATTAACTATTGAGAACTCGTTAACAAGAATGGAATGACATGATAACACAAAGTGTACAAAACAGATTAATTCTCAAGAGGCAGCTATTCTCTCAAAATGCAAAAGCCTGTTTTCGGCCAATCTTGAATTGTAAGCAGATATTTTGTATTCAAACCACGTAAACTCTTTATACAAGCTTTGTTCAGGATTTTTCATGAGTGAAGGCAATGGGGCAATCCTCTCACCCAAAGGTGGTCCACCAAAGTAAATCATCGAAACTCTTGATTTCAAGCTGTTGGCCAAAACCCTATGCTTCACACTTTTGAACCTCCCATTGGTCAGTACCTGCATGTTGCATATGCCAATGCCAACCCAACCAAACCATTAAAAATCTCCCTACACCAAGCTTCAATAACAATAAAAAGATAAGGGAAAAAAATATAGCTTATTACTTGTAAAGAGTCACCAACGTTGATGAAAAATGAGTCTTCATCAGGAGGTACTGAAATCCAACTCCCTTCTCTGAGAGAAATTTGCAATCCTGAAGTGTTGTTGGATCTTAAAACAGAAATGATTTGTGGATCTGTGTGTTCTCCAAATCCAATCAAATTGGTAATACTATCTGGGCGTGGTGGGTAGTGATTCAGCCTGAAAACAGAGTCACTCTGTTCATCCATCAACAGCCTGCTCAAAACATTCCTCGGTTGAATCTTCAATCCATCTGCCATCAACTCGAGAATCTCACATGCCATCCTCTTCACTGCTGATATATATTCACTCAAAGCAAAGCTGCAACAAAACCAGAAACAGCAAACGAAAGAAACTGAGAATTCAGAAACAGAACTTTGTGAATGAAAAGATTGAATTTTGATTCATTCGGTCGAGTTTTTATACCGAAACTGATCTGGGTTGTTGCCGAGAGATGAATTTGAATCTTGATTGGTGTTTAAGAGAAGATACTCAACCCAGCCCACATCACCTTTCTGTCCAATGCATTTGTTGCCATAGCCAAAAGGACTTGGAGGGCCAGATTTTTCTTTCTCGGAAAATGGCAATGAGAAAAACCTGATGGCTTCAGATTCAAGCCTGGAAATGGATTCCAGGGGGACCCCATGATTGATTACCTTGAAGAATCCGAATTCCTCACAGGCTTTGACAAGAATGTGTTTTGAGTCAGGATTTGAGAGGTCAATAAGAGGGATTGAACTTGAAGTTGAAGTGAATAATGCGGAAGTTTTGCAACAGGTTTCGATATACGGGAACTGTTCGATTGCTGGTTTTGTTGATAAGGCCACCATTGTTGGAAAAATTTTTTAGCTTCTGGAAAGTGAAAGCTTATGCGTTTATGAGTGAATGGCTTTGGGGTTCAGCTTTGGCTATTTATATGGTAAGGAGGGAGAGCAAAATGGAATTTTGATATGGCAACATTATTTTTATTTATTTTTGTTTACTTTACCACAATTTTTTATTGGTATTGGCCATTAGAATCTTTTTTAAGTGAAGTCTAGTCAACAGGCATTACTGTTCTAGAGGAGTTCCTAAACAAATTAAAAGAGAAAGATAAAAACAGGCAATTAACAACTCTTCATAGGACTAAAAAAGAGCTAATATTTATTTCTCTTATCATAAAAACGTCATAAAAAAGAAAGGGTCAACTCGACAAGACGTTACGGATAGCCATCATTTATCAATGGATTTTAGAAATACATAATAATTCATAAGCTGAGAGAAAAAGGATTGTATAACACATGGTTTAGTTATCATTGGAATTGTGGAATTGTGCCATTTACTTTCTCAAAAATTCATATGCAACGTTTTCCTTTCTAATTTTCTTTTGAAAAGGTGTGGATAGATAAATTTCAAATCAAATTTCTAATTTTTATCTGTTCTGAATTTAAGTTTAAGTGATTAGTTAAATGAAGTTGCTTCATAATTATTGGACAAACTTAAATCTAATTGATAATTTTTTACCTTCATGCTAAGGAAAAAGAGGCGTGGCTGTATTTCAATGGCCACAATATATTAAACATTTTAAAATTTTCTTAGATCTTTCGTGCTCTAGATATTAGTAGAAGCTCTTTGGGTAAGAAAAAGGACAATACATAAATTGTAAAACTACACATACGTATGTATGTATTGATCGGATCATTAAATTTACACCATGTACGTTAATAAATGATGTTATAAGTACAAAATGCATGAAAGATTTCGATTTATTGGCAAGAGATCTTGTCAGTTCAATTATTCTATTAAATTTCGGAAAACGTGAAATAAATTTCGGAAAAGCAGGACTCAAATTCGATGTTAGAAATTTTTGATAGACTACTATTTTTGGGACCAAAAAATATATATTAATTTCTGACGTCACTAACCTCGGCTTACATAATATATTATTTAATTCAAGATGAATAATAATTTGTAAAAATCTCTACAAGATGGTAGAAGGTGACAGCATAGAGAACACGATGTCGCCCTCAAAAAAAAAAATAGAGTTTTGCTTCGACCAAGAATGAGAGTCATGGGCGGCACCCTTTTAAAGAGGGAACCTTTTTTTTTTTTCCTTCTTTTAGTTTTACAACATGTTAAGTTACAAAAATAAAAATCCTAAACAAATTCAGTTTTTTCCTAAATAATAAGTTTTATTTAATGAACTATTAAAGTTTTATTTTATGTTTTTACAATAGATAGAGAGAGAGAGTTGGACAAACTAATATAAATTATCAATGAGATGAGGAAAATTAGGATATTAAGATAAATATAAAAGATATTTTCACTCAATATCCACACAATAAGTTAAGAGTTTTGAGGGATATACATTCCCAGTTCTTTCAAAAAATTCACCACCTTCATCTTTAGTTCCACCAATAAATATTATGACAAAAATTTTCTGCATGATTGAATAAAAAAAGCCTACCATTTTAAATCTTCAAACTCAATTCTCTTATCGTAACTTGAGTCGACAATTAGATTACTTAAACGCAGCTATCCCGGCAAATAGGACCGCAGAGACAAGAATTGACGTCCCTTAAAATATTTTGAATATTTTAAATTTTGTTAAATTAAATTTGATGCAAGTCTTGGAAGATTCTTTCGTACTTAAGAAAACATAAAAAAGTGACACTTTTTCGGAAAAAGGAAAATACACGTGTTAAAATGACAGCCTCCCCTTGAACTGAGAATGAAAAATAAATGTGCGTGGACGAGCTGAGGCTCCTCGTTGATTTATCGGGATACGTGGCCTCATCTCATTCGTTGCTTTCACTGTCGGCTATATTATTATTTTTCTTATTTTTCATAAATATTTTTTTGACTAATTTATCAAATTTTATTTTAATCGACATGCCTGGTTTGGGCATTGGGCTTCGGCAATGGCCATTGGTAATGTCCCCATATTGTCTTAATTTCTTTTATAATAATAAAATAATAAATTAGTCTACTTTATATTTAAATGCTAATTGGTATAAAGGTATTATAGTTTTAAGTTTTAATTATTATAAAACAAATTATAATCTAAAAATAAAAACTAATAGTGTATAATGAATACAAATAGTAGATTAAATCAACTTAGTTATCAAACTACAACAAACATTTTACGATGTAATTTTTAAATTTAAACTACTCAACCTTAATATCAAATAGGACCTTAATTTTATGGGTCTAGCACCTATTATTTAGACACCATTAGATGTCAAAAAATTAATAAAATCTTACTATCTAAAAGTGTCCGAAAAATTATACGTACATTAATTAAAAATATTATAGTGGTTTAAAGCTTTATGATTGATGTGTACTAATAAATATAGTGGTTTCGTAGGGAACATTGAACCAATTAGGGTTGGTAATGGGACGGGATGGGATGAGATTTGCCGATCTCAATCCTATCTCATTAAATATCTCGTCCCATTCTATTATCATGAATAATCCCAAATGTAAATAAATAAATTTTGACTTTTTTCTTTTAAGGATTATCATAATTCAATATATCAAAAATCTTAAATAAATACAAAGTAGAACAATCAAATAATAGTTTTATTTTAACTATATACATGTTCGAATATAATTTTATCCCAACATTTTTTAATTACCTATTTATTTTCATTACACATTAATATCAAGACCTATGCTTTAAAATGATAGATTTGGACAATAATTAACTTCAATCATGTTAAAATATCTAATAATTCAATAATATAATATAAAACAAACCAACAAGGTTGGTAATGGGACAAAATCACAATCTTATTCCGTTTATACAAGTGGGATATAAAAAAAATGTCTCATTCCCATCCCTTTATTTTTTTTGAACAAAAATATATTTTAGTCCTATCCCAAACATGAAAAATTGCCATCCTTAGGACCAAATGGTCAGTTCAATTAATTTTTAAAAAAAAAAAGTTGCTCCAAAACTTATACAAAAGGGGTTCTTTGATTTCATTAATTATAACTAAATTCAAACTTGCCTAGCAAAAGCCAAGTCAATTTTTATTGGTCTAGTAAATGATACTTCCTTCTTTCAGTCTAAAAATTCAAGGATTGAGTCCATCATGTATATTCTAAATTTGTAAGATTAAGATTAATTTGTCTAACTTTAGAAACATATCTCTACTTTCTTGTTGGTAATTTTTAAGATAAATTTTAGATGAAAAACAGTAACATAGGTTTTTATAAAATTGTAATGTGTAATATTAAAAGTAACATAAAATTAAAAAAAAAATTCTCATGCGATACTTATTGGAAATATGAGTCAATATTACTTATGTTAACTTCAAAATAAGTTAGAATAGCGACATTAATCATTAAATCTAACGAGATCAACAATAGCTTGACAGTAACATATTATCCTTGAAATTGCATTCGAAAGAAAACATCTTGCACAATGAACCACAAAGTTGCATCCTTAAACACAGAAGTTGTATTCGACCAACAAATAGAGTATTTGTCAAGACATGCAAGAGCGCTTGTCTTTAAGACAAATTCTGTGTCTCAAAGGAAGATTTTTCGGTGCAAGAAAGACAAATAAAGTGGTTTTATCTGCAAGATACAATGATAACAATTGTGAATATGTAGTCCAAACGCGATAATTTTGAACAACAAAAGAAATATTGATGAAGAAAAATATGCAACAAAAATAAAGAGTGTGCATTAGAACAATTGAATTATGCTCCTTTCTTCTTATTGAGACATCATTAAAGACTTTATATATCTCTCTTAAATAGAGAACTCTAGAGCCCTTTTCCCAATTTGAATTAGTTACTCACTTTTTTTTATTTAATTTAAGTCGTTCATGTATCTTATAAGCTGATTCGACCTAAATAATATAAATCGTATGTATATTTGACTTATTTAACACTAATTTATAAATAAATCAAACTCATAACCAATTTCAAATCAAACACAAAAATAATTACTCTCACTTTCCTCCATTGTGGAACATTAATAAATATCCATATAATTCCAATGAATCTTATCATTTTCTCACTTAAGTTTTTCTGACATATCAATGTGTACTAAGGTTTGGTGAAAATTGCATTTTACCACTAAATGTTTACATGTTATCACTTTACCACCATTCAGTTAAAAATAAATTAATATTTAATGGAATATGAGTTAAAAGCTAATTTTGTCCCTCAAGCATAAAAAATGATTTTTTTCTGTGAAAAGAAAGAAATTATGAAACAGAAATCTATCATTGGTCCACCATAAGTTTTTTGACATATTAATTCAGTACCAAAATTTTTTTAAAACTATATTTTACTACCTAATATTTAAATTGTTATCACTTTACTACTAAAATGATAAAAATAACTAAATATTTAACTAGAGTGTAAAAGACGATTTTGTCATTTGAAAAGAAAGAAATTACAAAAAAGAAATTACCCTAGAAAAGTAGTCATTATATTAAAAAAAAACTACTTTTTTTTATTATATAAACATGTTGTTGTGCATTCAAATCTCAAAACTCCAAGTAATTCAAGCCAAACATTTCAATTTTGATAATATTATTCAACACTAGCAACCATAAGCCATTTCGAACACTATAATGGCAAGCCAAATACTCCAAATTTAATATTTCACCATTCAACAAATTGTGTTAACATTTTGGCTTCAATGTGAAATTCTATAAATGCCATTATGACATCAAAAAAAATTTAACTGTGTTGATGTTTTGATAGTGAAATGATAACAACTTATTAGTATTGAATTAATATGTCATAAAACTTTTAGTGGACAAATGATAATATCTCTTTCACAATTCTTATTTCATATAAACATAATTCCTATTTCTTTACATAATTAAACATTTCCAATGTTGTTTAAAAAAAAAATCTATTACAAATGAGGATATTATTGTTACACTAACATTTATTGTGCCTTATCTTTCTAAGATTAATTAATGGTATTGTAATAAATAAATCTCTCTTGAAGTTTGATATAATTGTGGTGAGTTAATGCTTGTTTAGATCTATATTTTAACTTAAGTCTATTTAGTCTCTATATTTTAAAAGTATCTCAAAACATTCCTACTATTAAACATGTTAAATTCCTACTCTCACTAGTTTTTTCTTTTTACAATAATACCCTTGCAACAATATTCTTAGAGATATTAATGAAAAGAAAAAATATGTTAATCCATCAAATTAGCCTTAAAAACAAAATAAAAGCTAATTTAAACTTTATGTTATTATTTTACTTGTAGGATTAATTTGGTAAATTAAACTTTTATATCGAATTATTGTTTAGATTGTTGCAAGAATATTAAACATTACTTTACGTTGGCAGATATTAATTTAATTTATAAATAATTATTAGCAAGATTGTTGTAAAGGTACATAAACTATTAGTTTTTTTTTATATTGATCTTTATTAGTTAATTTGCTAATTAACTTTTTTATAGATAAATTATTAATGTCTAGAATATTATTGCTATGGTATTATTGTGAAAATTTAAAAAAAAAAAGTAAGAGTAGAATCTAACATATTTAATAATAGCAGCATATTGAGGTATTTTTTAAAGTATAAGTATTAAACAAGCACTTAAGTCAAAACATAAAAACCAAACGAATATTTATCCTAATAGTTTATGTTTTTAATGAAATTTACTGTTGAGTGTTTTCTTTTATTTTATAGTTAGATCCTTGTCAATTATCTTGAATTTTTGTGTTTTACGCTTTGTTCAACTCCCTTCGTGTGAAAACTCTATTTGATTTATTGGTTCACTTTTAGCTAGACATCTTATCTCCACTATATTTATTATTCATCTGTGAATTTATGATTTTAATTAACTAGTAACTAATAATAAACTTATTGTTATGTTGGTAAAAATGGTAGCAGAATCATGATTTTAAGTTGCAGTTTACAGAAATATATCGCGAATTTGGAGCTGCCTTGGAAACTTTTTAGTTTTACCTAGCATTTTGCAAATTTTCAAAAGGTTGCGGGTCGTCGAGGCAACGCTAGGCATACCATATGCTAAGAAAAAATCTTAATTTTTTTTATAAAGTTCAAGTTTGCAAACCAAATAGGACAAACTTAAATTTACACGGGGAAACCCAAAGACCAAGAAGAAGAAAAAATCTTAGTCTTTCCTATAAATTAAGTTTATAATTAGACTACTGAGTCTTGTGGTTAATTGGGAGAACATAAGTCTATAAATTTAAAGTACAATTTTAAATCCTAATATCATAATGGATTTTGCTTCGCTCTTATTAGATGGTATATAAGGTAAATAGCTTTGTTATCACGAATGTAGGCGGAGTTAATATATTCTTCTCAATATTAGAAAGTTAGATATATTAGCATGAGACTGTTCTTTTTTAATTAAGGTTCTCGGTTCTAGATTTAAAAATGTAAATGCCTTAAATATTTATTGGAAAAACTTTGCCGTTTTAATGGTCTTATACGGCTCGAATTCGGATTAATCGGGACCCAATATAATCTTCGGATATCAAATTGGTAATATATATATATATATAAAAGACAGGTAGATATTATCCTATATAGAAAGTGAAATATTAAATATGAGTAGAACTCGAGTGTGAACGCATATTTAATGTTAAGAAAAAAGATGTTCGAGAATCAAAGCTTATGATATGTCAACGAAAGTTTGTCTGAACTAATGTAGATGGATGCTCCTGAGTTCTACTAGAACTAGAAGTACAAGATTCTTTGCCATTTTTAACCATTTTCAGCTACAGTGCTTTCTTTTTCCTCTCGTGAGAAAATAAATAATTAAAGTTGATATTTGTGGCTCACCAAACGAACATCCATCATAAATCATTATCTTGTGAATCGATATGTTGTGTAAGAGGAGGTCCCTACAATGAAAAATTTACAAACACTAAACATCAATAATGAGGTGGATCTAACAATTTGTGTTGAAAGCTTAGATGGTCGTACGCAAATTGTAAGATCCATTGTACTATTTCAATAATTTGGGAAATTAAATGTGGTAGTGATGTGAATTCAATTTAGTATCACATGCATCAGCGTGGGCCATGGTCGGTATAAATATAATTACTTCCTATTTCTTTCCACAATTAACAATTGCCTATGTCTGTTTTCCATTCTATTGCAAGTGGGGATATTATTGTTACCCTAGCATTCCTCTCCCTCAACTTTCTAAGATTGAAGGTGTTGCAATAAACAATTTTTTTCTTGAAGTTTGATATAATTATGTAGTTCATTCTATGGTCACGTGCTTATGTCTATTAAATATATATATATATATATATATATATATATATATATATATATATATATATCTCCCACAAATATGAATAAATAAAGTTGATATATTCCCTAAATATTAGTAAGATAGATATTCATTTCTCTATATAAGAACAAAAAGATCCCTTATTATAAATTTGAGTAGAACTCAGTATAAACACATATTAGTAATAATAAATAAACAAAAAGTTCGAAAATCAGAACTCATGAAATGTTAATTAATGAAATTTTGCATGAATTATGTCGATGATGTATACCCTCGACTCCTGTGACTCGAAGTACATGATTCTCTACTACCTTTGACTACTTTTGAGCCAGTTGCTTTCTTTTTCTTTTTTTTTTTTTTTTTATCTTGAGAAAATAAATAATTAAAGTTGATATTTGTGGTTCACCAAATGAAACATCGATCATTAATCATTATCTTGTGAATCGATACGTTGTCATAGGAGGTCCCTACAATGAATGATTTACAAGTACACAAACATTAATAATAGGGTGGATCTAACCATTTTTGTGTTGAAATTTCTGATAGTCGTATGCACCGAAAATGTAAGATCCATGGTACCATTTCAATAATTTGGGGAATTAAACAGCTCATCTACAGTTGTAAGTGTTGCAAGCATCATTGCTAGTGGTCCGGATGTGACTCATCGCAGGTCACTTCGTTTGCAAGAATTAAAAAAAATCTATGGAGTTAGGATATGTTTTCGAGTTTATATGGAAGTTAATTTGTGATGCTCACACATGTAAGTTTTAACATCGTCACATTTGAAGTTAAATCTTTTTATTGTTAATGTGAAATTATCTCTTCACAAGTAAAGTAATCTTTTTATCTAATATATTTCATGTAATAAAAGTAATCTGAATTTTATTCTTACGTGAGTTAGTTCTAATATCACGTAAAAGCCGATGAAATTATAAGATTAAAAATTATAATTAAAGTTTAATTATAATTAAAATAATTAAAAATTAAGATTTTACCAAATTTATAAACTTAGCTTAAAAAAGACTGTTTTCAAGAATTAAGGATGGACTTATAAGATGGAATTGTACTCGAGAATTAAGCAATCAATCGTAGTGCCCCCGTGATGTAAGCCATGATGCAAGTTTTAAACTTGGCCCTAGTGCTACAAATAATAAATGTTATTTCACATGTGAGAATAGAAGTATCTCGTGCTAGAAATGTGTTTTACAACTTAAGATAAGGATACTCTCATGGATCATATTTGAATTTTGAAGGATATTTTGACATATATATATATATTTTTATTTATATATGGTTAAAATTTACTTAATTGTTATATTTTTATTTATTAACAACCAATCGTGTAAGTGTATTTGATTAGATAAGATATTATTAGGAGAAAATTATGATCCTATACTTTATATATAAGCTCAAACTAGTCCAAGAGTTAACGGCTGTCCCCTTAACCAGAATCATTCTCAGTTGATGCATTATTTAACTTATTAATATCTTTAGCAATCATGTGTATATTAAGTATTTTGTGTGATTCTTGTCATGTGCAAAAGTAGTGTAAATTAATCTTCTAATAAGTTAGCTCATACTCAAAAATTAGTTCAAAAATTAAAGATTAATTCAAGCTTATATCATGCATCAAAAGATTATTCTCAATCAATTTTGAGATTATTTCCTTAGCAATATATGATATTCCTACAGCGTAATTATTCTACATGCCCAACTTAACCATAGACAAACCTTCCTATTTATTTCTAACTCGGCAAGATTTTATTGGCACGCAGACTTCAAGCTTAGGAATAATTGGTGGGTTGGAAACATGAATGAAGATAAGTATCATGATTACGGCTAGTGATTAGTCGGTTAACTATCACAATTATCAAGATAAGTATTGCAAGAACCTAAATCAACGTTGATGGACCCGATAGTGATAGAGGTGCATGCAATACAACATTCTAGAATCTAGATCTTACCAACATATGCCAAAATTCTCCAATAAAATTAGTGATCCAAATCAATTTGGAGGTTCCTAATTTCTCTGTAGTGATAAAAATTATGCAACCCATAATAGGCTTTGACCTACTATATAGTGGTCAGCGGTACTGTTTCATATCGGTTATATTCACATGCCACATAATTACTGTACTTGCATTGAAACGTTGTTGAAAACAAAAAGAAGAGGATGATGATATACATCATCCCATGTTCATTTAGGTAGATTTATATATCGCATATGTTATACGATCCCCTATCGTCTAGAAGAGAGATGAGAGCATATAGTTTAGTTTTTTAAACTTTCTTTTTTCTTGTCTTGTCTTGTCTTCTATTTTGTTACTCGGTACACTTTGTTTCCACATCGTTACTCACAATTAAACTTATTATATGATCTATTTGAACAATTTACTTCATAAATGTTGTGATTATGTGATGGGTATTTCAAAATATATACCAAATCTTACATTGAAAATATATAAACCTCTTAGGTGGCTTATAATAAGAAAGTCTTCATTGTTCGTAAGAAGCCAAGCTTGTAAACTCCTGCACACACGAATTGGGCAAGCCAAGTTTTGGGGTTAGTGGTAGTAAATAATGATTTAAATTTGAATGAACTTAAATACTTCGAATTTAAATAATAAACTAGTATGCATTAACATTGAAGAGTTAGTTCAACTTACTTAATTAACTACATATGTAAAAATTAATTAGTTGATAGTGGCTATTTAAAGAGGTGTTTGAGAGCCACCATTCCTTCGTAAGTAGGAGGAATCAGAAGGTTGTTAATTTGTTTTATATATATTCTCAAGTGGAGATGTCCTCGTTCCTTTTTAATACTTACAACAACTAAGTGATTATATGCTGGAGACTATCAGTTAATAACAAAAAAATAACAGGTCATAATAATATCTGAGAAAACTTGTGAACTTAACTGTCGAATTAACCTCCAACAGGCTCATGCCATGTTCTTATCACCCGACAAAGTCATGTTCAGTGAGTTAACACGGGACGTGAACGATTGAAGTCCTGCTCCAACAATATAAAAAGAAAAAAAAGGCCAATGGTTTGATTTTAAAAGGGAAAAAAAGTGAAAAAAAGAACTCTCGAATTATGTTCAAATGATAGAAGAGTAAGATCTTTTCTATTTTTATAAAGTGACATGCAACTTTGTGACTTGATTCAATGTTGCTAAGAGTGAACAAAAAGTTGTGACATGAAATTGAATAGAATATAAGAAAAGAAATGTTGATTGGGACGAGTAGAAGAAAGTATGCATAATTATAATTTCTAATTTGGTCAAAATGAGAAGATTTATCAATCATGGGTCGACCCAGAGTCGGACTCAATCGACATACATGTGAAAGGAAAATCTAACCCATAAAAATAATTATATATTTTATCTTCTTGGATAAACTTGTTTCAACAAAAACCTTATCCCATACATTTTGAATGCTTTTTGTTACCATTCAAGCTTTTTCTTGTTATGTTTCTTGGTGATTGGTCTCATGAAAATTATTGTTTTTGACTGAAGGAAAAAAGTGACCAATTGGATTTTGATATTGTGAGTCTAATTAGATATCACATGTTCTCTTCTTTTAGAAATCAATGCTACTTTTTTGAATGAAATGCTGTTGGCTATTGCTTTGCATAATAAGTAAATAGGAGCTTCAACGAACATCGCATCTTTTTATTATTTATTGCTACGTTCGTTGCTACTGGTTTAATTCCACCCATTTTAATATGACATTATGATTTTGGCTTGTCTCCACAACTAGTCTTTTTAACTTAAAAAAAAAATTGTGTGTGTCTCTATATATATAGAGAGAGAAAGAGAGAGAGGATATTAATCTGGTCTAGGATGATGAGCTTTATTAAAATCTAATAAAATTAACAAGTCATATAATTTAATAATGTTATGTTATTATACTATAAAACTATATAACGTAATAATTTTTTCGAACTTTAAGAAATATAAAATCCTGAATTGAAACGCACACACACATATAGAGTTCAAACTCAATAGCAACTTGGTCAAATGCATCATTAAAAATGAGGACAGTGGTTTAAGTCTCTTTTAAAAAAAATTATCATTTTTTCTTTAGTTATATTTAAATGGAAGTAGCCATTTCTTCACATGTATTAAGTGAAGAATCCATTCGATCTTAGTAAAGATAAAAATCTAAGTTTTTATATTATACTTCATCTAAGATTGCCTTAGATTTTTCTTATCATATGTCAGCAGTGTTCTTGTTATAATATACCGATGATTGTATATATTATGTTAATTTTGCACAATCTTATATAAATCAATTGTAAACTACCTCTTTAGAACTCAGAAAAGTACAATTTTACCCATGGTTGCAGTTAATCTTTTTATTTGGTTTAAGTTAAAGATGAATTAATTGATTAATTAAAAATTCATAAAAAATAATTAAATAATATTTAAGGTTAGATTTTCTGATATTAAAATATTAAATGAATTAAGTAATTATATCAGCGGCTTCAGACACCGTACGAGAGTCACGACTTGCTGCTGCAGCGCCGATAGTTATTCCGGCTATGATTTTAGAAGATGAAAAGGAGATTTAATGAAATAAATTATAAAATAATAAATACGAAATTTAAAAAAAAAAAAACATTTGTTTTGGGCTAAGGGGCCATGCGTATTGTCGACGAATTCAAAAATCCTTCGGCCAAGCCAGTCCATCTAATGAACTCAGCATAAAACAACATATTTATTTAACACATAAGATCAAGTTTTATTTGTGGCAAAGCACATTATTTTTGTCACGCTTAATATCAAATTGATAACAAAGTTACAAATTCAGTTTAATTTTACGATACAAAAGGTGAAAAGTAAATATGACCATTCTTTTATCATCCTTACATAGCTTGACAATAAGGTATGCATCAATATAGGAATGGCAAAACAGTCGAATCCAGGTATGGTTTGGCCAAGCCGAGCTCGATTGGTCAGAACTGAGTTAGCCTATGCGTAACATATTTAGACAACTATTTTTTACCCCTAGTTATTTTTCTAAAATGGTTTTAAATTTTTTATAGATAAAAAATTTATTAAAAACTTTTAAATATTTTTAGTAGACTTTTGGATTGGGCATTTTAGATTTAGTTATAAACTTAAGTGTATAGTATAATAATGAGTAAATTTAAAAAAAGAATAGAGTTTTGTGTTTAATTATCAAGCTCAGGCTAAGTCCAAGCTTTTTTAATAAGCCCAGGTTTTGGGTCTAAACTAGAATAATAATGTTATACTTACTTAATTAGGGTAATTAGTGTATATCTTAACTGAGGTTGCAAATAATGTATCACTATTTGATTGCTTTAAGTGATAATTAATTATTAAACCTTATTATTTTTTAATTCAAATGGTGAAATTATATTAGCAGCACATCAATTGTAATACAAATTAAATATTCCAACTGAATGAGTATAGCATCATTAAACCTAGAAAAGGCAATCTAGACCTACAAGTTTTAGGCATGGTACCCCTTATGCACTAGGTTGGGCTCAAGCTGATTGGAGATACACTATTTACAAAGCATCCATCTACTTAGGCCTACCAATGAGTTGTGTTTGAGCAATTTTCATGTTGCAATAAATTGCATATGCCCAAACCCATTCATTAATCTATTTGGGTCAAAATATATAAATCCGAACTCACCAATTTATTACCATTGTTGTGTTACTCAACCCAACTCATTTTAGGCTCTTTAAAAATATAATATAATATAATATTATATATATATATATATATATATATATGATACCAGAACGACCAGGATCTAGGAGTGTGTGGATTTTAAGAAGAATAAATAAAGAAAGACAAATTAAAGCAATAAATCTTGGTACGTGGCGTTGTTGTACCTGATCGATGCAGAACTTAATCTGCCTTAGGGATCATATCTGACTTAGAATAGATCAATATCCTGCACGTTCGGGTTTTCAGCATATATACCAATAGGCGTAGAGATAGTACTAGATCTGATTCTCATAAACTAGTACTCTGATTGAATGGTGGGAGAAAGAGAGATACAACTAAGGGCAGAGATTTGGTCTCTATACCTTAGAGGAACGTAGCAGTTTTTATAACAAGTTTCTGGTGTAGAAGATCAGCCTAGGCTGCAACTGCAGAGCATACTTATAAAAATAAAATTACAAAATTTAAACAAAGCTTTAAATTAATCACAAACTTTAAATAAATTACAGGCTTTAATAAATTATAGGAAATTTAAATATACATCAGAATCTTACATGAAATTGTGCTTGAATCCAAGAAATTTTATATTGAAAGAATGTTTACAGATGGAGAAGAACGGGAAAATTACAAGACAGGAATAGTTCCTCAAGGTCTTATTATTTCCTAAGAAGGAGAAGAATTTTGGAGAAGAAAAAATTATGCCTCTCTTCAAGAGCTCCGCCCGTCTTATATCCCACTTCTTGGAATTGTCTGTAGTGAGCTTTTGCTGTAGCTTCACATGCGTAAATGGGGAGTGGTGTCTCTGGGTGGAGTTGGTGGGAAACAACATCTCCTACTTTTTAGACTTTAGAATAAGCTTCACGTGGTGACAACATCATTTGCTTTACGTGGACTAAGAAACCATCGATGGAGAGGGGAGAAAATTGTCTTCACAGCTTTTTCCTTATGGTAAGGATAGTGAGTGAAGGAAGACAGTTTTCTGGAGAATTTATAATGAAAATTTCTATTTCATATATACGAAGAAATTACAAAGGAAAATTATAGTGAAAATTGCATATATGAAAATATAAAGGAAAATTACTCTTTTTTTTTTTTACAAATAATAGCTTTAAGAATGCTTTAATGGAGAAAGAATTCTGAAGTAGTCATCTTCGTTATCATCTCCAAGGGAAATGAACGGCTCAGCTTCATTAGAAGAACTCGCAACAAAAGGTTCTGATCTAGAGGCAAGGAGCTGCTGCATAACTTTAAAATATTCATCTTCAGTCTTTGTACTGGCCAAAAGGGATTGGGCCTTTGTTCTTTGAGCAAGAAATGTACTATGGGCTTTAACGTCTTGAATAGTGGAAGTAAGGAGGCCTTTTGAGGAAAGCCATGCTTGAATAGTAGCTTCAGACAGCTTGGACTGCTCATCAAATTTAGACCACCATTTGACTTTAAAGCGTCTTTGTAGAATTAATTGGGCTTCATATGTGTGGTATTAGAAATTCCACATCCAGACCCAGGGAAGAAAGAAATTTGTACAAAAACAGAGAAAATGAAGAAACCTCTTCTCAGACTCAGAAAGAATATAATGGGCTTTGAAGAGGTTTAAACAGTGAATGGCATTTGGGGTTAAGATTTCTGGGTTTGGGCCGAAATAGTTCCACCATTGTTGGAACCAATTTGGAAGGTTTTGGATGGTTATTTTGGAATTGAAGAAAAATAACCAAGAATGGGTCTTTTTTGGGTTTTGAATAAAAAATGTGCTAAACCAGGCCTGTTGGTAATCCCAATAGTAAAAGGACAAACAATGGTTTAAACGCATTTTAAAAGTAGCGGGAAAAGGCTTTAGAATGTGAAGTTGGTCACCCCACTCTTTTGGGCTCAAAACTTTCAATATGGTAGCAGTGGAATAAGCTGGCTCAGTATAGGATTCACTGAGGAAGAAATGTTTAAACTTGACAAACTCAGTGAATTCTAAAATGCTTTGGTAGAAAGACTGAGGTTTTGACAAATCCCATGGTTTGAAAAATCAGCCTTACGGGAAAATCTTTGAAATAGCTTGAAATGGATCAAAATGATAAAACCCATCTTCCATAGATAAAACATTTTGATGATGAGTTTTATGAACCCAATCCGAAGATATTTGGGAGAGCTTTGATTGGGAGACAACAATTTGAGAATTGGAGCTAGGAATGGCAATTGGTCGGGTCGGGCTCGGGCTTGGCCAAGCCAGACCCGACCCGACCAAAAAAAGTTAAGGCCCGACCCGGAAAAAGCCCGGACATGTTTGGTTCGGCCCGACCCGAATCGGGTTAACTTCGGGTCGGGCCCGGCCCGACCCGATCGGAATTGATTTTTGTATTTTATTTTCTCTTTCTATTAGTTACAAACTTACAATACTATGAATATAAAACAAAAAAAAATACTTTTTTATTTAAAATAATTAACAATACAAGACAAAATATACAATAAAAATTAATCACAAATAATTTATAAAACAACTAATTAATAGAAATAATTCTTTTACAATTCAATTTCATAATCCAACATTAAAACATACAATGTAATTAAATTAAAAATACACAATCTAATTTCACAATCATTTCAACCCCACAAACAATTCAATTTTAAAATCCAACATTAAAAACACACAATGCAATTAAATTAAAAACAACATATATAATTCTACAACCATTTCAACCACATACAATTTAATTTCACAATCTAACATAAAAAAAAAAAAACTCATGTCTTCTACAAATAAAAACACACATTCAATTCCACAACCCAACATTAAAAAATAAAAATAATGTCTTATACAAATAAAAACACAAAATTCAATTTCATAACAAAACATTAAAAAAAAAAATTACTCCAACACTTGCGGGCCATTTTCATCTTCATCCACAAATTCCTCTCCAGTAAAAATTTCATTTTCTAGAATTTTACCTGTAAAACAAAAGAAAAAGAAAGCCATTAATTATTTAACTTAAGTTTTTGAAATTATTACTAAACCAATTATTTAAATATTTTGTACATTATTTATATTCATACCTTTGGAGCTCGCCCATAACCAATGTTGAGTGCACATAAGCGCTTCCAATGTCGTAGGATGAAGTCTACTTCGATGTGAAGTCAAGACTCTACCTCTAGTGCTAAATGCAGATTCAGAGGCAACGGTTGTCACGGGAACGGCTAAAATATCCTTCGCCATTTAAGCCAAGATAGGGTATTTTCCTTGATTCACCTTCCACCAATTTAGAATATCAAAGTCCGAAGTGGATTTCACTAAAGGCTCTTCTAAGTATCTCTCAATGTCGGACTTCGATACCATGGCCTCACTGTTTTGGCTTGCAAATGCCTCAAACTTCCTTATATCAAAAAATTTACGGTCAGTTCCTATATTAAAATTAAAGCGAACATCGGCCGAAGAAGATTCATCAACAACCGCATCACTCACATTCCCATTCTTACCTTCATAAAACTTAACCAAATCGGTACTTAAATTACGTACCCTTTGAATCTCATTTACAGCACCCTCACCATAAAGTTGTGGAAAATAATAATTAACCAATTGCATTTTAAATCTCGAATCAAGAATAACAGCCATTACCAAAATCCCATGAATTTGGGCCTAATATTTATCAAATTTCATAATCATTTGACCAGTCATTTGTCTAACCACAAGCACATCAGAAAGTTCCTATTCATCCAAATTAATCCTCATTTCACATATCATTGGAAAAAAAAGATTAGATGTGGGATATTGTGTACTTGAAAATAACTCTGTCATAGAGTAAAACGGTAGTAAATATTCCAACATCTTTTCAGCCATCTCCCATTCCTCATCTGTTGGCAAAGAGGTGTAGTGTTTGTTGCGCTACTGCAGTCTAGCAAAGACATTTTTATATTTTACAGCAACATCAAGCATCACATATGTAGAATTCCATCTAGTTACACAATCAAGCATCAACTTTTTCTCACACTTGACTTGCAATTGACGTGCAGTCATCTCAAAAGTTTCTACCCTCTTTGGTGTGCCCGTCCAATAAGCCACACTATCCCTAATCTTTTTAATCCACTCATCAATCACCTTCATCCCCTCCTTCACAATCAAGTTTAAAATATGAGCCACACACCTCATATGAAAAAAATCTCCACCCATTAACATAGAATCAACGGGAATCAATCCCATCAACCTATCAACCATAGCATCATTGGTGGAACAATTATCTAAAGTCACAGCTGATATCTTTCTATCCACATTCCAATCCAACATGCATTTAAAAAATGCTTCAGAAAGAAATTCGGCGGTGTGTGGAGCCGGCAAATATATGAACCTAATCATTACCAAAAAACTAAATTTTAGAATTAATTAAATTAAATTAGAAATAAATAAACATAATACCGACTTTGCAAATATATTAACCTATTCATTACGAAAACAATAAATTTTATAATTAATTAAATTGAATTAGAAATAAATAAACATCATACCAACTTTACAAATATATTAACTTATTCATTACCAAAAAACTAAATTTTAGAATTAATTAAATTGAATAAAAAAATAAATATCAATTAATAAGAAAAGTACCTTAAAATTCGACTTTGTAACCGCCAAGACTTGTCCACAAAGTGTCCCGTAACAACCATGTACCCTTTTTTTTTATTACTCGCAGTCCACATGTCTGTAGTAATCGCCACCCTACTATCATTATTCTCCAACAATGCCATCACTTTTGCCTTTTCAGCTTGATACAATTTCAGTATCTCACGCTTTAAAGTGTTCCTACTCAAGTTCTTCATCAAAGGATTAGCATAAGACATTAAATCCCTAAATGCATCATACTCCACAAAATTAAGTGGTAACTCATGCTTTACAACCAAGGTTGTAATTTTTTGTCGAGCAACAATTGGATCAAATTCTCTCACCTCAACACAACTTGTTCCATCATCTTTCCTTGTCACGCTAAGAGTTTTTTGTAAGCTATCAAAAACTGAGGGAACACCATTTGCCTTACATCTTTTTAAGTGCTATCCAAATGTGAGGTTCCATTATTACTAGTTGCTACCAATTTAGCTTGACAATGGTTACATTTTGCCTTTAATTCACCATTAATGGTTACCTTTGTGAAGTGTCCCCAAACATAAGATGGTTCTCGCGCTCCTCATTTTTTTTTATTGCTACTTTGTTGTACCCCATCATCATCACGAGATAGCTCTTCAACTCCTTCGACCTCTCGGACCCCTTCAATGTCTTGAATGGTATCATTTATATTCTCTTCGCCCACATGAAAATCCTCACGAGAATTCGATTTCCATGAATCCGAATTTGACATTATGGCTATATTAAATGCATAACAACTTTAAATTAATTCATAATTTATAAACTTAAAATATGATTAAACTTAATTTACAATTACAACATAATAATTAATATTTATCACCTTATATAGCCTTATATGTAATTAAAATATAATATTTACAGTAAATACATAAGTATCATGAATATATTTAGCTAAACTTCTAAATTAATTCATAAGCTTAATAATTAATATTTATAACATAATAATTTAAACTTAATTTAAAACTTAATAATTAATATCCTAATAATGCCACAAAAATCTCCAGCCCATTCGGCCATTCCCCACAGCATCATTAAAGGCATCAAGAGTTCAAGACAGAAAGCAAACATGTGCACATACATGATACACCGACACACATTACACATACTTATCTATATATGCCTAACACAAGAATAAAAAACGAAAAGAGATTAAGAAAATCGGCTGGTGTAAGCACTAACACAAGAATAAAAAGGAAAAGAGATTAAGAAAGAGACAGACCTGAGAGAAAGAAGGAAAGCGACAGAAGAAACGAGTCAACGACGTGGTGCTATGAAATTGAAACGGAAAGACTGTGGTGACCTGTGTTCGTGGTGCTCGTCCGTTCGTGACTCGTGAGCGCCTGAGCGGTGCCGGTGACTTGTGTTCGTCCGTTTGACTGGATCGATTTTTGGGAATCGGGTTTGTGTTGTGATTGTGATTTGTGAGTGTGTGATTGTGATTTGTGATGTGCGCGTGTGTGCTTCTGTGTGTGATGAGTGTAATCGTGTGTGTGTGTGTCGCTTGTGTGTGTGTTACAGTCTGTGGCTCTGTGCGTGTTTGTTTTTTTTAAGAGTCGGGTCGGGTCGGCTTAAGCCCGACCCGACCCGAAATTTAATCGGGCCTGTAAATTTTGGCTTGAGCTCGACCCGAAATCCGAATTGTCGGGTTAAAGCCCGAAAAATTAGGGCCGGGTCATTCGGGCCAAAATTCGGGCCGGGTCAAATTGCCACCCCTAATTGGAGCTTTCATCAGAAAGAACAATATTTGAAGATGGCTTTTTTGAAATTTCTTTAAAAATAGTCTTTTCCTGTAAAGGGATTGTTTTAATAGGTTTTTGACTTTGTGAAATATTTTGAAGAGCTAAGATGAGCTCTGGAGAATTTGAAAAAGAATTTATCCATATTTTGACCTGTTCTTCTGAGGCAATAGCTTTAGACTGAGCTTCTTGATCATCGACTATGTCAATCCAGGATTTGACTGGCATGGCTGAAGATAGTAATTTTTCTTTAGAAGGGGTTGTCTGAGGTTCTTTAGAAGTTGTTTGGGCTTCAGGGTCTTTAAGGATACCTTTCCCTTTGTCTTTTCTTTTTGGCGGCATTATCTGTTTTGGAGAAACTCTCTGGTTATGAAATCAGGGATAGAATTTGTTTCTCCTTTAATAAATTGAATGTCAAATTTTGAAAAAATGAAAGCAGAATGCAGTTTTTGGAGTAAATCTTTTTTGTTAGGTATAGGGTATCTTATCCATTTTAACGCTTTATTAAGAGGTTTATAATTAATAACAAGTCTAGGTATTCTTTTTTCTATTTCTGAGTTCTTATTGACATAGAAAGCGGCACAAGACCACGGAGATCTAGATTTGACAATGAGGCCTTTAGACTCTAAGTCTTTGATTTCATTTTTACAATGTTGTTCCAATTCCATGTTCATCTGGATAGGACGAGCTTTAGTGGGAATTTGTCTTTCATCAAAAGAGTTTTCATAAGGCAAATCAACCAAGTGTCGTTTTCGATTCATAAGCATACCTTTATCCTTCCGAAAAAGGTTTCAATTTAAGTTTAGGTGCTTATTGTTGTGTCTTTTCAATGATTCCAAGTTCTTTAAATTTAAAGTATGAGCAGAATCAAGCAACAAATTTATATTAGAAGTATCAAGTTCAAGTCGCTTATTTGATTCAATTGAATTAACCAAAAAAATATCTCTGAGTTCAGAAAAATTTCCTTTTTAAATATTTTCCTCTATACAAGATTCAAGTGATTTCTTTTGTTCATCAATATCATCTTCATTCTCATTATCTCCATTGGATTGCCTACACATATTAAAAACATACAATTCCAAAGTTATATTTTTTACTAACAAATTCATTAAACCATTCCTGCAATTAATCAAAATATTAGCAGTTGCAAGAAATGGTCGACCAAAAATTACAAGAATTAGTTTATAATTATTTACAATAGGTTCAGTTTCTAAGACAATAGGCATATGAATCCACTAGGCATATGAATTTATCAACTTATACTAACACATTTTCCACTATTCCCTTTGGTACTGTAATTGATTTGTCAGCAAGCAAAAGTATAGTGGAAGTTGATTTTAACTCACCTATATTAAGTTGAAAATTAACAAAATATGGAAGCAACTAAGACAATAAAATCCACTGGGCATAGGAATTTATCAACTTGTACTGACATATTTTTCACTATTCCCTTTGGTACTGTAATTGATTTGTCAGCAAGCAAAAGTGTAGTGGAAGTTGATTTTAACTCACCTATATTAAGTTGAAAATTAACAAAATATGGAAGCAACTAAGACAATAAAATCCACTAGGCATATAAATTTATGAACTTGTACTAACACATTTTCCACTATTTCTTTTAATATTGTAATTGATTTGTCAGCAAGCAAAATTGTAGTAGAAGTTGATTTTAACTCACCTATATTAAATTGAAAATTAACAAAATATGGAAGCAACTAAGATATTTATATTTTAACTTATTATTAGTAGACAAAGCAGTGCTTACCTGTTCAACCATGAAAGCTCTCTTTATTATTTTTAATTTCCTCTTGACAATGCATAACTCTTTCAATAGTTTGGCATATGAATGTGTGTGCTTGATTGTATCTAATAGAGGAATGTTAACTTTAATAGAGGAATGTTAACTTCCATTTACTAAAGGATTTCATATATTTCGAAAGAGTGGTTTGATTTTTTTGGTTTATTCAATACTTGCAGAAATGGACGATTCAGATGGAACAATAGTTATTTCTTCACTAGGTATAAGTTTATTTAGTCCTTCCTTACTCTTTGAATTTTCACTGTCTTCATCTTCACAAAGTTCAAGAATAGATCTTTCAATAACATTATCACTAAGAAAAGTTATAACTAACTTGACTTGGTTCATGGGTGAATTTTGTTGAATCTTGAGATTTGGTTGTGATTGAGTTGGAAATTTATCTTTTTCTTGAATTGTAAGTGTCGAAGCAATTTTAGCAAGAGTATCTTTCAAAAAAGAAAAGGCTTGTGCATTTTTGTTTTTAATAACATCTTGCTTTCTAATGAATAAATACATTGTGTCTTCCAAATTTTTTCATGGTGGTGGAACATATAGTGCATAAGACATTTTGAAAATTTTGTGGAGATGGTGCTTTTGAAGATTGTGCATCATTATTATTCCTTCAATTAAAATTTAGATGATTTCTCCAACCATGATTACAAGTCTGTGAATATGGGTTTGGCTTACTAAAAGTGTCAATGGCATTAGCTTGATCATGTAGACATTTTTTTTAAGTACAAGCAAAGTAAGACAATCTTAAGTGAAATGATTATTAGAACTACAAACATTACATTCAATTTCTTAAACAAATTTTACTTGATCACTCTTTTTATGCCCCAAAGTTTCAACCTTCCTAATTAAGAATATAAATTTTGCTTGTAAATCATGATCCTTCCCAAGGTTATGGATTCTTCCAATGGATGCAGATTGTTGTGGTTTATTTATAAATTCAAAAGTTCCAACAGTATCCCAATATTGTGCATTTTCAACTAATAAGTTAAGGTTATCTAATGCATCTTCAGGATTTTATCTTTAAATTTATCATTACACATTATTTCTACTTTGGGATGTTAAGCCCTTATAAAAATAAGTGAACAATTGCAAAGTTTCAAAACCATGGTATGGACATATGTTAAGCAATTCTTTAAATCTATCCCAATATTTGTATCATGTTTCTCTATTTTTTGAGTAAAATAAGGGATTTGTCTTTTAAATGAATGGGTTTTATGAGGTTGGAAAAAAAATTTCAAAAATTGTTCTTGCATTTTATTCCAACTTGTTATTGATCCAGATTTAAGGTTTTGTAGTCAAGGCTTTATCTTTTAATGAAAAAGGAAAAATCTTTAATCTAATTATGTTCATGCTACAATTTTAATTCGTATATGTATTACAAACTTGCTCAAAATCTCTTAAATGCAAGTATAGATTCTCATATTCTAAACTGTGAAATATTGGTAAAAGTTAGATAATACCTGGTTTGAAGTTGAATCGAGATGCTTTTAGAGGAAATACTATACACAAGGGTGCTCCGGTTCTAGTTAGACTCGTATATTCTCTCAAACTTCTTGATTGATTTTGATCATATGCATTATGTTGAGAATGGTTGTCTCTATAATCAATTTGAAGATTAAGTTGGCCCGAAAAATTTTCATCTTGGATCTCTTTCATGATTGGTGGTAGTGATAGAGATGTACAAATTAATCTATCACTGAAAGTTCGAAATCAACATCTCATGCAATGTTGATGATATGTGCGTGTGTGAAATTATGTTATAAAGATAATACACAAACAAATAAATAACATATTAAAAAAAATAAATGAAATTACACAAATTAAAAATAAAAACATACTGAAAATTAAATAAACAAGATGAATGTACAAGAAGGAAAAAATGCAAAATAAGAATAAATAAACTAATTAATTAATTGAAATTAAAATAACTAAATAGGCAGTTAGATCAGCCATATAAATAAATTAACAGAAATTAAATAACAATTTAGACAGTCAAACCGACCATATAAGCTAACAAAATAAAAATACAAAAATACAAAAACTAAATTGCGGAAACTTAATGAAGAAAAATGAATACTTATCTTAAGATGCATACTTTTTTTTGTTTGTTACTTTTTCTTCAAATTTTAAACATTACTAGCCAATTAAGTAATAAATTCAAATTACTGGGCCTTTGTGGTTATTGAGCCCAAATAAAGTCCAATTAAGTCCAAATATAGTCTAAAGAAGTTCAAGTTATAGGTCCAAATTTGATTGTTATGGAAAACTTCAGCAAGGGATCTATTCAAAAACTTTCTATAATTTTTAAGGTCAAACTACGATTGTGAGAAGAATAAGATTGAAACAAAAATCTTTATGGTGACAGTGAATTTTTAAAAAATTTAGTGGACAAAAAAAAATTTAAGAAAATGAGGTAAATCAAAATTTTACAAAAAGTAAAAGGAATGAAAAGCAAATAAAAAATGTAAAATAAAAATAAAAATAAAACAAAATAAATATATTTTCTCAGTAATAATGTCAAAAACTTGACATGACTCAATAGTGTTTAATTTACTCCAAAATATAAGAGTCTCTAATTATAATATGTCTCGGTGAGTCTGAGGTTGATCTGCAGAGAAAAAATTTAATTTGTTTATTTTAATTTATCTAAAAAACGAAAATAGAATTTAAATATATGTAACTTAATTTAAGTGAAACTATAAAATTAAATTAGTTAAGGTGAATTCATTCTTAGTATTAAATACAATTTAATAAATTCTTTTTATTTTTATTGTATTGCCCAAAAGATTAATTGTCTAAATTAAAATTATTTTTCTATTAATTTTATCATGAATTAAGTGTTTAGTGTGCTAAAATTTAACTTGTTTATAATAAGTCAAAATACCATTTTACCATATTTATACTAAGGTAGTGTTTGTTTTTTTATCTGAAATATAAATGGGTATGAATTTGACTGAAATCTGAATATATCTAAATATATATTTCTAAATAACATGTTTGTTTTTATTTTTTTAATATCTGAATATAAGTGTTAAGTTGTTTATTTTTAAAAGAGAAAACATCTGAAATATGATATTTTGACATATATAACCTTATAAATATTAACAATACTTATATTTATTAGTTAAATACATGAAAAGTTATAAATAAATTATTTGATTAGTAAAAAAAATTTGATAATTTTTACCTTGACAGAGCATGAAAATAAAATATGTATCAAACACATATACTTTTTACCTTGATATATGATACTTATAATGATATTTTTAGTATATCATATTGATATTTTTTTCTTGTTAATCTCATAAGTCAATCAATAGTTGTTTAATTATTTGAATTAAAATTAACGTATTAAATAAAATTCAAAATGTATTATAAAAATAGTAAAAAAATTTATTATGTTTAAAATTTTTATTCACAAAAAAAATAATAATAATAGCTGAATACGCGTAAAAAAAAGGGATAAATAAAAAATAATGAAAGAATAATTTATATAATAGAAAATAAATTTATTTAATAGGGGCATTAATGAGAAAGAATATTCAAATTCCATCCAGATGTTTTGTCATTTAAATAAAAATCATAATATTTAACTTTTTTCATTCAGATCTAAACGTCTTATAATCAGACATAATTGATAAAAAAAAATAAACAAAATAAAAACTATAAATATCTGAAAATAATTAAAATTCAGACTTCAGACAAAAAATAAACAACCCTTAAGATAGTAAGAATTTATTGTACTAAATTCCGGTGTTTGTTTATAATAAATCAAAATTTCAAAATATAAAATATGGATAAAGTTAGATAGAAAATAATTTAATTTATTTAATTAAAAATAGAATTTGATTAAGCCGTTTTTTTTACTAAGAGTTTCGCCTTACTCTAATTATTAGTATTTAGCTAAGTATAATTGAAATAAAAGTAATTATTAAAATTAAATTATACATAATTTAAAAAATGGTATTTGAATATTGGAAATAAAACTAGTTTTGTTTATTGAAAATATATTACAAAATATTAAAACATAATTAAGACATAAAGAAGAGGAGAAGAATATGGTGAGAAAGAAGCGAAGAAATGTATAAAAAGGTGTATTCCCCTTTTTATTTATACTAATTCATAATAAATCCATGCCACACATATAAATAAAACCAATTATACTATGGCCATACATTTGTTCCACTAATCAAATATAAACCTAACTCAATCCACTCAAGCACACCCAACTCATTCTACTAGTAATTATCACACTTAATATGGTAAAAACTTATAATTTTATAATTACCATACTTAACGTGGTAAAAACTTATAATTTGATAACAAAAGTCATGATCCTCTTAGACAATGACCTAAATTTTTGAATCTTTAGAATCAAATTTGACATCCGTTCATTTGTTTAGAGTTTCAAATTACGTGAAATTATTAACTTTACTTAATAAACACACAAAAATACACTAGATCAAATATTTAAAAACATAATTAAAAATTCATAATATGTTACATAATTACAAATATAAATTATAATATAAGTACAAAATAACATTTTTACCCCTTAATGAACATATAATTTTTAATAACAATCAAATTCCAAAATCATTTTTAGCCCCTTACCTCTAACAAGATTCAAACTTAAGTAGTTAGTCAAGTAAAGCTGCTAAAAAACCACCCGACCACGCCCTCAGGGACAAATGAGATAAAACCTTATTATTCATTATGTTTAACATGATTGAATAATATAGAACACAAATTTATATAATTATTTAATCAAGGGTACTTGTCCAAAATTAAACTAAAAGTAATTTGATTCTTTGATGGTATTTCATAAGAACAAAAGAAAATAAGAATAATGAAAGTCTTTCTTCCATGAGCTTCACTCATCCTTTACAATAAATACCTATAAAGGATTTTAGGGTCTGTGACAACTTTACGCAGTTAGTCAATTTTAAATCAATTTATTTTTTTCATATGGCAATAAAAAAAAGTCATCTTACTCTTCTTTAAAATTTTAAAATTTGAGTATTAAGTACTAATGGGTCGTGTGAAATGGCCTCTTAATGCTTAAAGCCAAACCTATCATTTTATTGAATGAATTTTAATGGGCTGATCCATTAATAATACGACGCTACAATTGTCGACCCAATAACTGTTTATCATGTGCGTTTGTATTGTTGTGGGTCGTATGAAATTTTACCATGCAAATAGCCATATTAGGGAAACGAGATGGATATGGCTAGGAGACTGGAGATGCCAATACCCACAAAACAGAAGAAATTCCTTTACTGACCCTAACCTGTTGTGGGCCTAAACAGATACGGGTTGCGGATTCCTTGATACATATACGCATACATATTTATACCCATCCCCTGTTCCGTATATCCCATTTATTATCTTAATATACTGCACATATTTTTTAAAAATTTTAAATTTTAAATTAAAAGGCGACACAATAACTCAATTTTATTATCTTAAGAATTAAAAACATCAGCTTCGAGTTTAGGTAATAATATACAATATTAATGATTGTTTTTTGTCAAGCTCAATTTTGATCAACGCATTACTAAATAGGGAAACTAAATTTATTTGCGTAGAGAGAGAGAGAGATATGTTTTAATGATTGGTGATCGATGATGATTATATTTTGCATAATCCGAAATAAATAACCACTTTCAATTATTTTTTTTTCCTTAAATTATAAGCCTAACGTCTTTAAAATTAATTTTATTTATTTATTTATTGATAGGGACTTTTGGTATCCTTGAAACTTAAAATGAAATGTTAATTGGCAAGCTGTTAATTTTACGTTTCATTTAGGCTCCTTGTTAGATTAATATTTATTTTGTTTGCTTTTAAATAATAGGCCAATTTTGACATTAAAAAATAATAATGTCAAAGGTCAAACATGTTCAGTAGCCCACTAGCAGCCATCACGGAGATTTTTTGAAGTTTTAGTCCGCGGGACTGCCAATTTTGTATGCTCTAGATTAATATATTTATACATTGATTGGTTTTATTTCATTGACAATGGACTTTTATACTTTGCTTGTATGGTTAGCCAAAAAACTCAAGCCGGCCCAATCTTAGTCCGTGGGTCTTACGCTCGGCCTGCATGGATTATGTCTGGATATAGGGTTAAAATTATGAAATCTGTATAAATTGGGTCTTCATAAGGGCCTAGGAAAAATGTCCCGACATTTTAATTTATAAATAAAAAAAATTAAATTAAAAGAAATTAAAATATTATATTAATATGTATTTTTATATTTGTATTTGTGATTTATTATGTTATGTTACTAAATAGACCCAGACCTAGACTCATATATTTAAAAACAAGGTCAAACTCACAGAAAATTCATTCAGTCATGAGCATTTTCAATAAATATATAAAATTATAAGCTAAAAAAAATTTTAATTATAAATAATTATGCAATACATGATTATCTAACATACAAAATATTAACAATACAACATAATAAATCATAAATATTAATACAAAAAGTAAATTATCATTAGATTTTGATTTTTTAAATTTTTTTCTATTTTTTAATTTGAATTTTATTTTATATAATAAAAACCCGTATTTTATAGATTAAGCGCATAATCAAACCCCCTATCTATAAACTTTAAATTTTTGAGTTCATACCTCCAATACATCATACAAGCTGGGCTTAAAGCCTGTGTGTTTGGACTGAATCTAATTGAGCTTGGGCCGACCCAGACCTTTTTGTCAAACCTAAGTGTTTGGGTCAGACTGAACCAAACCGAACTGAACCTGAAATTCGGTTCGAACCTAAAACCCGAACGGATTGAAAGAGTGAAACCGTTTGGTTTTGCATTTAGAAAATAAAAAAATAAAAAATAACTATAAATACCCCGCGTATCCCCAACCCCAAATGCTCACAACTCTCCCCCATTGCTCACAAATCCCTAACCTCTCTCAACTCTTATAACTCTCCCCAGTCCTCGCCGCTAGCCCGTCGCTGCGCCACGCCGCTAGCCTGCCACCGATCGTCAGCAGTCATCTGTCAACTCCACCGCGCTCCAGCAGCAATCAATTTCGTGTCCAGCCAGCAAACACCGCCTGATTTCGAGTCCCACTCCCACCAGTAAACGCTGCCGGATTTTGCGGCTTCCAACTCCTCGGTCGTCGGCGGTGCAGCACCCAAAGGTTAATCTTCGACGTCGTCGGCTTGCGGCTCTTTGCTTGATGTTGATGGTAATTGGTAAGCATGTTCTGTTTTTTTTCTTTGTTTCACCAAATCAATAAAATACTTTTATTTCAAGATTAATTTTAAAAAAATATATGTCTAATTGCACCTTGGAGCAACGGAGCTGACTATGACAGTGATGCCGCCGACAGAGCAAACTTGTATATTTTGAAGCAAGCTAGCTACCTAATAAAAAGATGAAAGATGAAAACAAAAAAAAAGGTGAAAGATGGAAAAAAAAAAAAAAAAAAAGGAATCAAATTTAGTGGATTATGATCAAATTTCCGTGTATGAATTGATTAATTTTTTATGCTCTGCAGTTTAGACAAAGTTTTGGGTTTATTTGTGGGGCTTTCCAGTTTTGTCTATAATTTGTGTTACACATTGGGTCCAAACCGTAATTGAACCCGAGATTTGAAAGCGAACCCGAACCGAGATTTGAAATCGAACCACACCGAACTGAAATAATTTTTCAAACTGTTTGGGTTGAGTTCTCAAACCCGAACGGGTTACAATTCAAACCGAAAATCGCAAAAACCGAACCGACAACCAAAACGCCCACCCCTTCACTGCATACGTGAACATTCCTGACGCCGTACCATTCGTTTCGGCTTTCAGTCCGTGGGGCTGCCAATTTTAACCCACTGGCCAAGTGTTTTATAATCATGCCTAATTCCTCCGTTCAACGGGTGTAAAAATCGTACGTGTATCCGAACATTTTCTTTTAACGAGAGTTAAATTAGATTTTAAATTCGACCCAATGTGTAACAGGCCCACGAACCCATCCCCCCAGATTTTTTTGGGCCATACCAAGTCTTATAAACAAAAATTAATTTATAAATTGTGAGGACAAAAACATTCAAGCCACTAGGATAAAGGTCACGGTATTTTTATAAGCTGTAATCCCCATCGGGTAAGGTGAATCCGTACTCGGATTCTGTCCCGCTCCGAAATCCTAATCCAATTGTGAATCGAGGTCCTCTACCGACCTTGAATGCCTGCTTATTAGTTATTTCCTATTAATAATGTCAAAACAGTACAGGGTCCGTCTCTGGTGTTAATAAACACCATCTGAAAAGTCTTGAAAGAGCCTTTTCTGTGTTCGTTCTCTCTGTTCGGGTACTTAATTTACCGATGTTACATTTGATTATGGGTTTTATTTATTTTTATTTAATAATATTGTCGGTGCTAATACTTTTCTGGTTTGGATGAATGCTTCTAATTTGTGTTAATTTAGGGTTTCCTCTGAATTGGGTTTACGTTAATTTCTAGGGTTCTTTTGGTTATTATATAGACTTGATGTAGTTTATGGCTACTTACCCTAGAAATTACTGTCACTGTAATGCCTGCGAATCAAAACCCATGTGAAGGAGTATGTGGAATAGTATTACTTTTATTTCTCATGTTGTTTGGTAACGTAAAATAAGAACTAATACAATGGATTGAGGTACAACTGCAATGTGTTCCTTGAGGTTTGTTTGCGTAGAATTATCACCACTGGTCAAAAAATAAATATATAAATAAACTTGATCATGCCCGCTAGTCTTGAATTGTGCCTATTGCTGCATTTGTCTTTTGCTAATGTGAATACATCTAGTTTTCTATGATATTGTGTACTACTATTAGATTTTGTAAGAAATTTATGCGTTTGGAACAATGGCAGTGCAAAAACTGATTTATATGTTTTCTGCAACAGTGCCGGATATTGGATTCTGACTTTTTATTAAGTTAGAAGGAGGAGAAAATGGGAGAAAGAAAAGTACTCAACAAGTATTACCCACCGGATTTCGACCCTTCAAAACTTCCCAGGATCCGACGACCAAAGAACCAGCAGATTAAGGTTCGGATGATGTTGCCCATGAGTATCCGATGCAACACATGTGGCAATTACATCTACAAAGGGACGAAATTTAATTCTCGCAAAGAAGACGCCGTTGGTGAGGTAAATATAATTATTTTAAGTAGTTAAATTTATTTTATTCAATTATATTTTCTGATTTTGTGCATTAACCTTAATGTTTATAATGTTAAATGGTATTGCAGACGTATCTCGGAATTCAAATATTCAGGTTCTATTTCAAATGCACAAAGTGCTCAGCTGAGCTGACAATAAAAACAGATCCTCAAAATTCAGATTATATAGTGGAGTCTGGTGCATCTCGTAATTACGAACCTTGGCGTGCAGAGGATGAGGCTGTAGACAAGGACAAAAAGAGGAGAGATGCTGAAGAGATGGGGGATGCTATGAAAGCTTTGGAGAATAGAACCTTGGATTCCAAAAGGGAGATGGACATCCTTGCAGCACTTGATGAGATGAAGTCTATGAAGTCTAGACATGCAACTGTTAGTGTAGATGCTATGCTTGAGGCCTTGCAGAGCACAGCTCCAGAAAAGGAGAAGAGGCTGGAAGAAGAGGATGAAGCACTTATTAGATCAATATTCCAGAAACCAAAAGAAGTTATTCGAAGGATTTCTGATGAAGATCTCAATGATGATGGTGATTTGTTTCAATTTGCTAGTGAAAGTAATGAAGGCTCAAGCAATAATTTGAAGAAAAGAAAGCTTTCTGAAGATGTTCCGAGTAAACCGACTGATGCATTGACAAAAGCCAGTTTTTCTGACAGTACTAGCAATGGAGGTATGCCATGATCAATTTTTTCCCCCCTTTCTGATTCATGTATGCTATATGCAGTCAAAATGCATGGATTTTACGTAGATTGATGATAACCAACGTAGAGGAAACAGTTTTATAAATGTGTCATCATCAGTGGTCAGCACTCTGCTGGCACTGTTTATACCTTGACTAAGTATGTCCAACCCCTCCTAGAACAGAGTTTTTGGTTTCTAAAAGAATGATATTGGAAATAAATTTTTTAACTATGATGTTGATATAATGCTGAAGCGTTGAGCTAATGTACCCAAGTGAATGATATTATGCTGCAATATAAATGGAAACTATGCTTAGAAATCTACCCAATTGAATGATATTTTGTGCTGATTGTTTTGTTCGTTTATGCTTAAAAATCTATCATCCTGTCTGATTATTCTTGTAAGTATTTCTGTAGTGGTATAGGCATTTTTTGTTATTAAATCGAGAATATTTTGCTCTTTACCCTTTAAAGCATGAAAGTAAATGTGGACAAAACAGTAGGTCAGTAGTTGTTAGTGTTTTGGTATTGGTGTATTCACACACACAGCGTCTTGTGCCTGTGTGATTTTGTATGAATTATTTCAATCAATGAATTGTGTATTGCATCAGTGTGGAATTTGAGCTTGCACTTAAAGCATACTGACAGATTTCATGTTGTTTGTTTTATTGTCAAAAGAAAATCCAACGGTTTCAAAAGTTGAAAGCGATGCCAAGGTGCCTAGAAAGTCTTCATCAATCCAGATTCAAGTAATCAAGAAACCAGTTACGGTCTCCAGCACCAAAGTTATTGCAAAATCAGAGAACAAATCAGAGGAAAGAACTGGACTGCAATCACTGTGCCAAAACTATGACAGTGATGATGAGTAGTAAATGATTGTATTGGATACAAAAAGTTTGTCTTTTTTTTACTTGATCGGTGAAATTTTTATACCCTCTTTTCAGTTTCCATTAGTATGCATGGTTGAATTTTGATGATATGTGAAGAAACTGTGAATTTAATGTATTAAAGAATGTTCCATACAGTCGTAGCCATATTGGCAGTTACCAAACCAGTACCTCTGGGTTGGTCTCCTTATCCAAGAATGTTGTTGCTGTTATTAGAGTTTTGTACCAGTTAGCTCGTGGTGTAGGTTAACATCAATCAACCAGAAGCTATATGGGGTATCTGAAGCGTGTTACGTTGGCAAATGATGCTTGTTCCAGTTTTGCAGAAGATCCCATGTCAGGGTGGAGTGCAATGGTTAGTTTCTGAAATTAGAAGCTCCTAAGCTGATTTCAGACTATCAATTTGTGATCAACCACGTGTCAGGGAGAGCAGCTCCGTGGCACATTCAACACTTGGCCAAATTGGCTCTGTAGCGGAGTGACTCTGTGTTGTAATTTTTGTTGTCCTAATAAAACTACCTAATTTTTTTTTTAAGAATAAATCTTATTATCATCGTAAGAATGAAAACTGAAATAATCTGCAATGTAGCCTTAGAAGATTGCCATGATGCTGATTAAAATGTAGCAAGCGCTTGCCTTGGTTGATTTTATGTACAGAACATAGAAGAAGAGTCCAAAGAAACCATTGAACAGAAAACAAAACATTTGCCTTTCAAAGCACCGCAGCATGACAATGCCCTGGGGCTTCTGGATCCTAAGCCATAAACGAAATACTACATATTGGAGTCACCTTAATGTTACAAGGCCAACAGAGCGTGAAATGGTAAGAAAGCATTTCTCCGAACATTCTCCATGATGATTTTAACATCACAAAAGAGAGCAAGTCTTATTTGTGGCCTTTCTTCTTCCACAAGTCTCCAAACATCTTAATTCCAGAGCCCTTGCGCTTTCCACTTGCAAAACCGTCGTCTAGGTCATCAGCCATCCCAGGTGATCCCACAAAACCAGTACCAGTCAATGGCTCAAACACGCCACCAAAGTGCTTGTCCATTGATCCACACCTCTCAGGAATCCTCCGATTCATCTCTACACCTCCAGCAAGAATTGATGCCGCGGCATCAGCTGCTTTTTTCCACTGGTCTGTCTGTACTCGAAGCTTCTTCATCTCCATTTCCAGTGCTTTGTTTGCTCCTTCTGCAGCTTCCAACTTCTCCTTCAACTGAATTGCTTCAGCTTTACTCCCCTGCAGCACTTCCCCCAGTTTGTTCAGGCTCTGAGTCATTTCCTCTTTCTCTTTTTGAGCAGTTGAAATATTTGAGAAGCTTCATTCAACTGCTTTTTCAGGCTTTTATTTTCTTGAGCCATCCCCCTAGTTGCTTCTCCTTCTCATCTAGCTTGTTTTTGTAGCAAATTTATCTCACCCTTTGTCAAGGTTAACTCATGGATCAATACTTTCTCTGGCTCAGGTTCTGCTGGTGGTTCCATAGATACATTGATTGATTTCGTCTCTTTTTCTTCTTGAATGTCTGTTGGCAGAATTCAATCTTGGGCTCAACAGTTGTTTTTCTACTGAAATTTCAAAAACATCAGTCTCTGGCTGCTTTTCTCCAGCAACTTCATCCTTTGGGATTGTTCTTTGTTGTTTCAGATTCTTGAATTTCAGGTAGAAAATGCTGTTCCACTACCTCTACTGTCCCTGGAACTTCTGGTTTCTTGGTTTTCTTCTCAGCTTTTCTTGAGCTTCCTTCTCTTTGCAGCTTCAGCTGAAGCCAACTGGTCCTTCAGATTTTTAGCTCTTCTTGAGCTTGCCCAAGTTGAGATTCTAAATCTGCAATGAGTGCTGAGTTTCTTATGGTTTACTGGATCAGAAGGGCACCTCTGAGGCTTGGCGGTCTCCGATCTTGGGACTCCGGTCAGCAATTGGTCGGTGATGTGGTGGATCTGAATCAGAACTTGATGTTCTGAGCTGATGCGGGCGTCGAGGAGACTGTCTTTGTGGCATTTCTGTACCCCTATTTGTCATTAAAATAGGAAAACAGAATTCACCAAATATTATTCACACAACTACAAAAATTTAGGATAATGCAAGTTTCTAACAGTTGAAGTAACGACCATATATTTCTGAACAAGTTTTCCAACTCATCAAAAAGAAATGAATATAGAAGTTTTCCAGCCACTGACAATAGGATTACATCAATTTGCTTTGAGACTTTAGTACAATAACCAACAGCCGCACATACTACCACATTACCATTATGACTATGATCTTGCCAAATGCCATGTGTAATTTAGCTGGACTTAATAGAGCTTAGTAATGTGAATGGATCGGAGTTTGCATACACAAGATGAGAAAAATCAAAATAAATTGAAACCAAATATATCAAGGAAAAATGCAAGCTCCGGGTGCTGATTTGCACTGGACTGCTCACAAATTAATTTGCAAGCACCCTCAACATAGTAGTTAGAGAAAAACACATGGTTTAGTTGAAAAATGTCCTATAATCCAATTAATCAGATTACATCATGAAATAAACTACAAAATTATTATAGATTAGGTTCTCTGACCTTGACCTTGGCATTTTGTGCACCTGAAGACCTGAAGACCTGAAGAAGAGCTATGCGAGAAAATTGTAGGTCCAAAACTTGTGATCTGCAGAATCAACCTGTAAAAAAGTAAAGACACAAAAATCAAACTGAAGCAATTCAGGAAAATGTGAAGCTACCAATATTTAAGCAAAATTCAACTCTTTCACTCCAAAAGCAGTATCATCAGAATACTAAACAAAACAAATTTTCAATATCGCACCAATAAACTCAAAACTGCTTTTCTCATGTCTCTCATGTTCTTAGCCAATGCACGTCATCCTCACTAGGCAAGCTTGAAACAATAAAAGAGGACAGGTAGATTCGGACTAAAATACACAGTGGCCCAGCCATATCATGTGAGTGCAAAAGTACACTTTTCACGATTTTCCCTTAAGCATAGAAAGGGTGCAAGAAAAACCGTTGCCCTGGAAAAACTGACCTGAAACAGAATCAATTTGGTTCCGTTTCGATTTTGATTACGATTTCTATAAAAACCGATGATAACTTATAAGCCCATATGACAATAAGTTAAGCAAATTCAGAGCAAGAAAAATATTACAATAGGTAGCATGATATCCCTATTTTGGAGCCCAGTGGCCCCGTGAGGCAAATAATTAAGAAAAGGGAATGCATTATTATTACTCGTCCAAGCCCCCCCCACTAGTAAAGAACATAAGTTTAATAGATGTGATTTTCAATCATCATAGTCTTGTTAGGTAGCTTGGTATGTGTTATCAAATTCAACTTATCAATAATTGGAGGCACCACATACGACAATTTACTTAGAATTTCGACAGCAAAATAAATCACCACTTCAATCTGCAACATAACTTTAACCATGGCATCGTAGCACCACAACATAGGCAACTGTACAAAATTGATTTGTCACTTCTCCACAAAACTCAAAATCTGCATGCAACCAACCATTCACCACAATATGAAAGTTTCAAAGGTCCACAAACTCTTTTTCTTTTTAAACAAACCTTATCTCTTTTTAATTTCTCCAGATTTTATGGGGCAGTGTAAAAGCACTATTTAACTTCTATCCATAACAAAAATGGGCAATTTCCTCAAATCTCAAAAAATATATTTTATATTTTAAAACTTACAAGGGTAATTCTGTCACACCACAAACTTTTAAATTCTGCTTTCACTGACAAGCATTAAAGTAATGGGTGACATAAAGGCTGAGCCAGGGCTCAGGCATGTATTAATGAAAGTACAAGCCATGAGGAAACTGGAAAGAAGAATGAATTAATGAAATAACATGATACGCTACCACGAGCGTGATGGCGTTACAAGCTGCCAACTTTGGTATGCATTTGTCAATCCATTCAACAAAAAGTGAAATTTATTGTTTTGTCACCTAATGAGTTGAAAAGAAGTTCATATTTTCAAAAGCAAAGGGCGAAAATAGGGTTCATACAGATCAACAGTCAATAATCATCTTGATTCTTGAATGTCATACTTGAAAGGGATCAATAATCACGAAAGTAATTTGCTTGGGAAATGTATAAAAGGGTTAGATCTAAAAAAAAAAGAAAAGGGAAAAACTCAACAATGGTATGTATGTATGTATGTATGTATGTCTTTTTGAGACCCTAATGATGTGTTTGGTAGCCGAGAAAACCACTAAATGCAAGAAAAAAATTGATACCTCTCGATAACCTTCTAGTGTAGGAGTGAGGTGTTCGAAATTCTTTTACCTTATACTTCTTAAAAATTAAACAGATCACATCACAACAACAAAACTCATTATACAAAACGAAAATGCATGCATGCGTGTAGAAAGAAAAAAGCCCACACGCCAATATGTGCTAAAGAAGAAGATCAATCCAAGAGGCAAAACAGGCACCAAAAAAATGAAAAATGATACTTGATTAATTACCTTGTATATTTTTATGTAATGGGGCAGCACCACGATTACGACTTTTACTTAGCTTCTGTTTTTGATGGTTTCATTTCATGAGAAAATGCAAAAATCTGAAGAAACAGAATCAGAGAAAGAAAAATGCTAAATCAAGCTTCAGAGGAGACACAGATGCAGAAGAGAGAGAATTTGAGAGTGAAGACAGGTGAAGTTTAGGGTTGAATTTAATTAAAGCTGAGGTGGTGATGAGTTTGACGGTGGCTGATGTTTTTATTTTTATATTTGTGGAGAAGCTAAATAAAAATAAATAATATAGGAGGAAGAGGAAAAAGGGTAATTTAATAAATAAATATTGGAAATACAACCTGTGGTCTTTTACTCTTGTCTTTTTGTCTGTTCCGCAATTTCAAAACCCCTTTTTTATAATTTCAATTTGTCCTCCTGTTTCCTCCAGTACTTGTCACGGTGTGCGCAACTTTCAAACTTTATTAAAACAATTTACAATTGCATGGGCTTTGGCTTTGCTTGCAATTTAAGATATTTGTGCCCACTGCCCTCGTTGTCTTTTCAAATTTTGATTTTTATCTTATTTTTTAATTTAAACGAGCACTTTTATCAATGGGATGGCTCACTTCTCCGCTAACTCAAACAAACAATTAATCTGAAATAATCATAATGCGTTTTTTAGTCGGTAATTAGAACGTGATGAAATTAAAATTGAGTAAAATCAAAATAGATTAAAATCAGAAAGAGAAATAAAAATTGAATAATTTTTTTTATTTTAACTATAGATATTAAAATTATAATATATTGTATTGTTATTATTATATTTATTTTATCTTGAAGTTAGAAAAAATAATTACAAATTACTAAACTGATTTTAGTTGATTATTATCATTTTTTTATTATAATAATTGTGCTTCTTCTTCTTCTTCTTATTATCATCATTAAATGGAGTAAAAATAAACTTCAAATTTTTATTAAGGGTGCAAATGTCAATTCACTTTTCATTTTCATTCCTCATTCTTATTCGTGTGGCCCACTCTAATTTCATTATCATTCTCTCTCCCTATTTTCAAATAAACTAGTTAATAAATCTTATTTCTCATTATCATTCCTACTTAATAAACACACAATCATACTAAACAATGACGATATAATTATATCCCATATGTTAACCCCCCCCCCTTTTTTTAACATATTAGTACGGTATTCAAGTTATTAGCAAGCTTTGGGGGAAAAAAGGTTATTAGCAAGAAATGGAATGAATTTATTGTAACATCAATTAATTATAATATAATAACTTTTTTTCATACAATTTCTTTTAAAAAAAAAGTATCTTCACTACGAGGAAGTTCAAAGAATGTTTTGTACTATGTAAGATTATGGTTAGAGATTCAATTTCATAAGAATTCAAATGTGACGTGTAGATGAGATCTCAAATGAGATAATGAGATACACCTATATTACGAAGCTTATTGACATTGGAGATCTAAATTACACAGCACAAGATGATTGGATAATAACTGCAAAAGTTATGTTAGGCATCTGTGACATAATTTGGTTGGGCTTTAGTGTCACTTGCACTAAAAGGCAAATCCTTACTATATCTTATTAGGATTCTCTCCCACATATATAAAGATGCATTGGCTTTGAAATTGGTAGTTGTTTTCAAGGGTCTCTAGGGCTTCAACGAGTTTCGAAGGTTAAAACTTTCGAGGGAGAAGAGATAGGAACTACTAAGGCAAATAAGATTCAGTGGTGGCTTTAGGACTAGGCAATCGAGGCAATTGCCTAGGGTCCCATATTTAGAAAGGCCTCAATTTTTATGTGTCTATCTATTAATTAGTATAATTAATATTTTTTAAAAGATTTAAAAACAAATTTAAGTTGCATATATATTATAGAAAAGCCTAATTTTTAGGTTTTATCCTATTATTTCTCTCAGTTATAATTATCTTTCTTATTTGATAATCTTTACCTTAAATATAAGATATATTTTTATGGTATAATGATTATTTTTAATGTTACTTCATTTTTTTACTATTTCCTAAAAAAATTAAGTGCTTTACCTTTGCAAAAATAACTCTTATTAAAATTGTTAACATTTGATTTGGGGAACTAACTTTTAGTATTCTAGTAAAATATATTAATACCTCATAACTTGTAAATCGATACACATTGAATTAAGGATACTTTCAACTAAAAATTTCCTTTGTTTCTAGTCTCTTCTCTTTCTGTACGAAATCAAAAATTCATTGCAATCATCATATTCATCTAGTCAATCCCAGGTGCTATGATTCTTTTTTTTTTTTCTATTTTTAATTATTATGGTTCTTATCCTTCTTAAATTTAATTTGTTTCTATTTTTTGTATTGATTTATGGCTTGAATAATCTAGAAAAAAAAATTTTGTTTGTCTATTTGCTTGTATTTTAGATTTGAGAAACATGTCAACTAGAAAATATATATCAAGATATGAAAAACTACAAAAAAAAAAAAAAAAGAGAATAGAAGAGTTAGTCAAATCTCAAAAAGGGGCTCTTGAAAAATTTGTCACAACTAGTAAAAAAGATATAGATTTAAGTGAAAAATTAGCTATTAAACAACCAACTTCAAATGAATTAAGCAACGATAAGACCGTGAATAAAATAAACAATATTGAAGATGACAACAATAAAAATCTGAATGAAGTTGATGTAGGAAATTCATTTGTTCCAAATAATATTTATGATCCAAAAAGATGGGAAAATGTTCATAAAGTTAAGAGATCTTTTAGTTGAAAAGGGCACAACTAGAGAGAATGATATAACTTTTCCAAAAGATGAAGATTCTAGATATTTCTCTATTGTATTTTATGTTAAAATGTTACTAAATGGAGAAAAACATGATAGAAAATGGTTGATATATCAAAAGATTTTCACAAAGTATATTGTTTTTGTTGCAAATTATTCAATACAAATTTTAGCAAAAACCAACTTAATGATGAAGGAATAAGAGATTGGAAAAATCTTAGTTCTAAACTTAAAAGTCATGAAACAATCAATGAATACATAACTAATATTAATGTATGGGTTGATTTAGAAGTAAGACTATCGAAAAGAAAAACAATTGATAAAGATGTTCAAAAAAGAATTGACAAGGAAAAAGAACATTAGAAAAATGTACTAATAAGAATTATTGTTGTTGTAAAGAATTTTGCTAAAAATAATTTAGCATTTCATGGAAAAAAATGAGAAGATCTATGAAGAAAGAAATGGAAATTTTTAAATTCAATTGAAATAATTGCAGAATTTGATCAAACAATGCAAGAACATATTTAACACACTAAAACTGGTGAAATTTATGATCATATCTTGAACAAAACATACAAAATGAATTGATATTGATGCTAGCATTTGAAGTAAGTTAAGGAGTAAAGTATTTTTCAGTTATACTTAATTACACTCTAGAAGCAAACCATCAAGAACAAATGTCTCTTATATTAAGATGGATAGATATTTCATCAAATCCAATAAAGGTAGAAGAATATTTTTTAAGATTTTTATAAGTTAACAATACCACTTTTTAATGAACTTATGGATGTAATTACAGCCCTTGAACTCGATATAAAAGGGCGAGGATATGATAATGGATCTACTATGAAAGGAAAAAATCAAGGTGTAAAAAATGATTACTAGGGATAAATTCTAGAGTACTCTATATGCCATGTGCTTGTCATAATCTTAACCTAGTTTTTGTGACGTGGCTACTTCTTGTCCTAAAGATATTTCATTTTTTTGATGTTGTTCAACATGTTTACTAATTGTTTTCTTCTTTACCTAAGAGATGAAAAATTTTACAAGATAATATACCTGATTTAACTATTAAATCATTGACACAAACATGTTGGGAGAGTCGCATAGAAAGTGTTAAAGCAATAAGATTTTAAACTCTCCAAATTAGAGATGCTTTACTTGAATTAGTAGAAGTTAGTGAAGATCCTAAAATTAAAAGTGAAGCTAAGTGTTTAGTAACATATGAATTGGAAAACTTTGAATTTTTGTTAGATATGACTATTTGGTATAATATATTATTTACTGTGAACAATGTTAGTAAAAGTTTACGAAAGGAAGATATGCAAATTGATTTTTCCATAAATCAACTTAAAGATCTTATATCATTTTTTGAAAATTATAAAGAAAATGGTTTTGTGTATACTATGATTTCAACTAAAGAGATTGTAAATGAAATGAAAATAGAACCAAAACTTCATACAAAACATATAATTCGTAGAAAACATGAATTTGGTGAGAATAACAATGAAGAGAGAATTCTATCTCCTGAAGATTTTTTTAGAATTAATTACTTTGTATATATAGTAGATCAAGCAATTTCTTCAATCACCAATAGATTTCAGCAATTTCAATTCTATCAAAATATTTTTGGATTTTTATTTAATTTCAAAAATAAAAATAATTAGATGATGAAAGTTTAAAAAGTTGTTGTATTAATCTTAAGAATGT
>JASUUG010000070.1:0-47224 GCA_030449905.1 Luvunga scandens
GACCTTGATTATTTTTGTAACCATGGCCTCGACCATGACCTTTATTAATACTATGATTATTGACTAAAGTACCATTCACTTTAGGGATAGGTGCGGAATCTAGTTGGATGATATTGATGCTTTCTCAATAAAAGTTCATCATTTTTTCTGCCACTAAAAGACAAGAGATTAATTTAGAATACCTTTTGAATCTCTAATCCCAATATTGTTGCTGAAGAAAATTCAAAGCATAAAAATTAGAAAATTTCTTTTCTAAAAAATTTGCATCAAGATAATCTCCAATCAACATAATTTTAATTGAGAAATAATTTTGAATAATGCATAATTGTATTGGTGACATATTTAAAATCTTATAATTATAAGTGCATCCAGTCATAATGAGCTTTTAAAAGTATAACAATTTTTGATGATTAAATCTTTCATTAAGATATTCCCGAGGATATATGGTTCTACTGTTGTAAGATATTCACTTTTTAATTGTTTAAGATAGTGGTGAAGAAATCATCATCTTGGCATGGTCTTGGGTTGATACTTCATTATTTTTTTAATAGTATCTCCAAGATTTACTGCATCAAGATGGATTTTAGCATCCAAGACTCATGATAGATAATTATTGCCAGATATATCAAGTGCCAAAAATTCAAGTTTCATGAGATTCGATATTTTTAAATAGATATAAAACAATATAAACAAAGATAAATAATTAATTCATTATTAATTAACAAGTAAATATTAAATGTGTCATATAATCACTCATGGTAATATAACAATAACGTTCTATAATCATCAAATGTTGTACGATTTATGTCATAAAATTTATTTCAAATCTTATACCATCAATTATGCATATTTCAAGAGACACAATAAAGACAAGTAATATACATGCATCCTTGAGAAGTTAATTTTATTGCAAATACAAATATGATAATAATAGCTAATATGACATGTTATTAGTGATGAATAATTATAGTTATATAATAATTAAAATTGTTAAGTATAAGAAATAAAAGAATTAATAATGACCAAAGTCTCGTGATAATGTATTAGAAAAGCTATTAGCCAACAATACAAAATAAAATAACAACACAAGATAAAGAGTAAAATGAGAGAGCTATATATTATAAAGTGATTTTATTCATTCTAAATGTGTACAAAACAAATAGATGAATCCTTTTTTATAGTTACATAATCACTCCATGAAATTAATAAAAACATTATAGATCATAATTCCTTGTGAGATCTTGGGAGTTATAAAAAAAAAAGTTGCTAGTAATAGATAGTGGAAAAATTAAGAGATATATGTTATGAATATCCATATTTATTTTAATAAATTCATAACAAATAAATTTTTAACTATTGCACTAGAGTTCATCTAAGGTTTAATATTAAAGTTGACATATAATTTATAATTTTAAAAATTAACTAATTAATGTGGATCGCACCATATTAAATTTCCTCTCTCTCTCCTCCAGTGGCTTCAAAATCATTTTTTTCAAAAAGCGTTCCAACCCTATAAACCTTTTTACATAATTTTCTTAAAGTATATATAAAATCTATCATAATTAAAACAGCTAACATTCAGTTTAGAATCATCCATTTTCACACTACTTTTGATAATAGCCAAACAGTGGCTACTGCATGATAGGACTTGAAAATGTATTTTGAGTACCACTCCACAAAATAATCTCCCAATTAATTTATTTTACCTTGTTCTAGTTTCAATTACAAGAGGCATTAGACATACTTCATTGCAAGAAATATTGTTAGAATTTTACTTACTGCTGTCAAATTTATTTATAATCTTAATTTGTCTCTTCTTCTCTCTACGGCTCTACCAGTACCAGGTCTTAAGCCATGGTGGCTGATTATATTAAATGGCTCAAACAACAATCAATTGGTTAAGTCAAGCGAAGACCAAGTGGTTAGTCATACTCTTGGTTATTTAAAAAAGGAAAAAAAAACTCGATTATATTCATAAGCATGAGTCTGAGTCGAAGAGCTTGTTTGCCAAAAGTTTAAAGTTTGAAAATTTATTAATTTCAGATTTTTTAAAAAATTTGTTTGTATTTTTTGCAACCTATATCTAATTTTTAAATATTTACATATGAATAAAAAAAGTAAAATTTCGTGACTTTTATCTAAATTAAAAAATTCTGAATAGAAATTAAATACTATATCCTGATAATATCCTTGTTAAATATACATATTTCCCATATTATAAAACCTAATCCCCTTTTTTTTTCCTCTTTAATTCGTTTTCTATTCTTCATATTTGTTCTCTTTTTCAATCGCATTGGAATCTTAAACATAGAGGTCATTGAATTTTGATTGATTATATTTTAAAAATTTTAATTAATAAGTTTGATTAAGTCTTGCATTTGGAGTAATGTAATAAAATTTTTATTAAAGATCAATTACTACCTAATTCTACATATATTTGATTTTAATTGTAATGTGCATGTATTTAACTCTTAAAATTTATACAAGTATAAATAATTTTTAGAAGGACATAAATGTTAAATAATCATATTTCAAATATTTATGATTTATAAAAATAAATAAAATGCCACTTATATTCAGATATTAAAAAAGAAAGAACAAACATGCTATTTAAATAAAAAAGAAAGAACAAACATGTTATTTAAACGTATGCAATTTAGACCTATTCCGACTTCAACCAAATTCAAATATATTCAGATTTTGACAAAAAACAAATACTCTGAAGAGAAACAAGTGTCAAAGAGGAGAGAACAAAATTGAAAATTAATAAGAGAAAAAAAGTAAAATGAAACCCTAGAAAAAAGTTAATGAGAAAGAGAAAACAATTAATGAAAGATAGCTAAATCTTATATCTAATCTTCACCATTTGTTTGGTCTCAATCAATTATCTAATGGCTAAAAATTTTTATCTAAAGCTGTGTTTAAAATTGTCTCTTGACCTACCTCATAATAAATTATCTTATATATATCATTAATGACAATATATGAGTCAATGAAAAATGAGAAATATTTTGGTCAACAACTATAATTTAAAAATATATGTGTGTATATTGCTTCGATATATATTCTTAGGGTTAGTTATTTTAACTTAAATTTTTAAAATAAAATTTAAACCATTGATTTTATGTAATTCATTGGTGAATTGTTTAAGATCACAAAGCACTACTTTGACCTCTAATATCAACCATTAAATTATAAGGGATATTAAAGGCTCCAATTTTGTATAAAAAATTTAAATTAAAATAACCTAAACCATATCTTTATACTAAAAAAAAATAAAAATTGAACAAATAATTTTTTTCCCATACATTCCCATGTAAATATTATTGATGGTATTATTAGTATAAAATAAATGATATCATTGAACAAAAAAACAAAACAAAAAGAAGAAGATAAGCGATTTAAAAGAGAGGAATACTTCTATGTGTGTAAAGAAAAATAAAGTATCTTGAAGAAAGGGTTTGGTGGTATTGAAAAAGTGTTCAAATTAAAAATTATTCTCAAAAATTATTAAATGAGTGTTGTTTTAGGCATATTTTGGGATGCAAGAAAGATGGTAAGATCTGACTAAAAATAATAAATTTGTTTTTGAGACAACGGGTGGCTCATTGAATTGAATGTATGTGGGTTGTTTTAGGTTTTTTTGAAAAAAAGAGTTAGGAGTGTTGGTTATGATGAGAGGTCAGATATGGAGTAAGTGAGCTTGAAAAGATGCCCTTAACCTATAAAATACCAAAAAGAAGTTCAGAGGTGAAAGCAAAGAATGGCCAACGACCATATTCTGATGCTTAAGTCAACTTTTAAACTATTTATAGCGTCAAAAGCTTGCAAACGTTGTAAAATCATGGCTAGAGGTTGAGGAAAACTTCAACCTTTTTATGAAGTGTGTGTGTTTGTTATGAATGAGAAAAGTAGAACCTTCACATCTTTATATAAAGTATTCTAACTATCTCACCACATGGCATGTTAATAGTAGTAATTTTATTGTCCTTTTCAAGATTTTTTTATCTTTTATCTTATCATGATTTTTGGATCATTAAAAAACATGCTCGGGGAGCAAAAAGAGGGCATTGGCATGTTTTGTTTTATTCACGTGGTGCATGCTGTAGGTGGTTCAAGCACTTCACCAAAACCGTTTTGGTAATTTTTAGCATGGCAATTGAGAAATACTATCCTAGCATGCTATCTTTTACTTCAGAGCGCTGGGACAATCTACTCCCCTCTTTTTTTAAAGATATTCCATATTTAATTTTACAAAATCAAATATTCTCTTGGGATGGGTCATATTTCACATTATTAATATTATTGAGGATTTTCTTTTAATCACATTGCTTTTAATATGCATACCAACTCAATTATCAAATATATCTAATATAGGTTGGCACATCCCAATGATTAGTTATAGTTATAAACTTCATATCGACATTGGTACACTCCTTATTATCAATTTTCCATTTCTTCCAAACCAAGTGTGTGCGTACACACACGAGTGTTCAAAGTAAAATTTAAACACCAATACAAATGATGTTCATAATGTACAACTATAATCGACGCCAAATAATGATGAAATTATATCATGGAGAAAACAAGTAACATGATTGGAAACCTAATAATATAAATTATGGGAACAAACAACCGTTGTTGATTCCTAACTTTGTATTTCATCACAAGGTACAACGTCATTATTAGAAAAATGAGTTTTACTAACATCAAATTAATGACAATAATCACTTTCCTAACACTTGTTAATTTTATCAAGTAATGTTCAGTTTAAAACGTATTGACACTAATTTGTAGTGTCAATGATTTTTTCTGTCAGTAACTTATTTCATTATAATATCATCAAAATAATATCACAATAGTGTTAGTATTTGATAATACTATTTATATGTCAGTAATTCACGTGATTATAGTATCAAAAACACATTAACTCAATAACATCAATTATTAATCTCATTTTAAATATTTAGTGTTAGTATTTAACAATGTTATGTTGCTTTTGGTTAATTATATATTTTTATTTTAATTATATTTTTCATGTTTGTTTTACAACAAAAAAAATGCTCAAAAATATTAAATATATAAAATCTCACAACTCAATTCACATAATAAACATCCTTCATATCACTTAAATTCACATAATTTAACTACACTATAATTTGGAAAAAGAAAACGTAAGTACAAAATTAAGTTGTCGACAAGCTCTAAACGAAAAGTACTAATTACTATAAATTAAGTTTCCAACCCAAAAAAACAATGCACAAGAGTCACTCAATGTCCATCCGTGACTTCATTTTCCACATATAAGTGCATAAAATCAAGTCACAGATTAAATTAAAAAAGAAATCAGCCCATGAAAAGATACAATCTCCAAGAAAACTTGAAACAAAAAGGGAGAAAAGAAACAAATAAGTCAATTTAACTAATACCTGCCTACTTTTGATAATCAAACAAGTGAAAATAATCTGCAATCAAAACATCCATTTGGTCACTCAAACTTTCAGCCTCAGTAAAAACTTCTTTCACTTTAATCTTGTAAAACTTGTCAAATTTATCAAACTCATCATCAAGCCTTCTAAAAAATCACTGCTCTCATTCCCCTCCTGCCTCAACAATCTTCAAAAATATTTTCAATGCAAAATAACCTAAAAAAAATTCTAGGAGTTGTTTTGACTTTAGACCAGCAACAAAACAGCCCCTGCAAATTACCAAGGGCTATTTTCACTGTACAAAGGCAGCAAAACAGCCCTTGTAAACTTCCAGCGGCTATTTTGATAACAGAACTGCTAAAAAACAGCTAAGGCTTGCACAAAGGTCTCAAGTAATACTTTCAGATGTATTAGAAAGAAAAATAATGTTACTTGTAATAGACATTATTGTCGAAGTCAGAGCAAATAGCCTGCAAATTAACAATAATAACAACATTTAATTACATCAGTATATGAAATTGCTTTTATTGTGTTTCTGCAAGGATATGTAAAAGAACAATAGAGTATTTTAAGTTGTATATATACTGTACCTTGAGGCTAACCATTGATGTGCCAGAGTTTTTGTAAACTGACATGTTTACTTCAGAAACTTCACTTTCCTCTATGCCAAGACTTTGAATCATATATTATACACAAAAGTGAATTTGTAGAAGCTGGTTATACATTTATTAAACAAATAAACAACTTAAATGACAAAAGTTTACTAACCAAATAAAAATGCACCAAGGTCATTTTAAATTGGAAATGACCAGCAGCATTAACATAAACACCTCATACATGATTTTAGATTTGCATATAAAGAAAGTTCAAAAGAATAGTTGCTTATACATCTTATAAAAGATTTTATAACCATAAAGTAGATAAATGGCAACTCTACTAGATGTATGTTTCTAGTATAAGGAATCAGACATAAGTAAAGGAGCAAGGCAGTACCTTATCATCCTCATAATCATACACAATGACAAAAAATCAAATTAAATAAATACTAATCATTACTCAGATAAGTTTGCAAATGATAAAATCCCTAACCATAGGTACTTTGAAACAAATGTGGACTCACAATTCAATTGGGAAAAATATCAATTAAGGTCTAGCTCAAATGTGCTCTGCCTATTCACATTGAAAATTTTAAAAGTGTAGCTGATTCTAAACAATAAAAGTGCAGAAAAATTAATATATGTTACTACTTGGTCAGTAAATTGTTTTGTGATTCCTCTATACTCTTGTGAAAGACACTATTGTTATGTGGAACACTTATGATTTCAAGAATTGATATATTGCCTCCATGAAGCCATTGGCAAAAACAGGTGGCTATCCTTGCTAACTATAGGTTGATGAACCCATTCCTCATAAGCTTCTCCAAGATGGCCAACTTGCCACAAAAATTATGAAGCTAAGAAAGAAATGTATCAAGAACGCACAATGGACCACGTCTTGAATTGTTTCAACTCAGTGTTTAGTTACTATAAAGTATAAACCATGGCCAATGTTCTCATATTATGCATGCAAAATGTCCATATATATTTTATAAAATGGACAATGGGCACGTCCAAAATTGATATGTTATCAGATAACAAGAAAAGAAATGCATGAGATCAACAGAAATGCAACATTTTAACTAGAATAAATAAAATAAAACAATAAAGTAAAATTCATCCTTTTGTCTGATTCTACAATATCATTCATTATCATGCATTCAAAACAAAGAAAGATAAAAATGAAAAACAAAAAAGCAGATACCTTCTAAGAGGCAAAGTAATGGAAGAACCACCACCAAAAGAGTTCTTGAGTCGTGGAAATTACCAACCTAACTGGAAGAAAAATTAAACATTTTTGAAAATTAATTAAATTAAGTTATTACAATATTACTCACAACTCAATTATTTTGAGTATTTGACTAATTTAATTCAGAAAAAAAATTAATGAAAAAAAAGAAAAAACAAAGTCTCAATTCACTATCTTAGGTGGCTGGCATGCTGGCAACGACTGAACGCAGCTATGACGGCAGCAACTGAGATCGAAGGCTGAGATGGTGATCGGAGTGAGAGCGACTGAGCGAGTGTGAGAGTGAGGGGCTGCCACTGCTGCATGTGCGCACTAAGAGACAGTGAGAGCGAGCGACGTGCTGCTGCGTGTGCTGCGACTATGCAGGCTGTGTGTGCCGCTGTCGCCGTGCGTGCTGCTGAGGCCCGGAGAGGGGCTGCCACTGGCTAGTGCTTAGAGAGAGTTAGTGATTTAAGCATTTTGAATGTTAAGGATTTCGACATTTAGTTTGTGGGTTTAGCTACGTCGGAGATGTTTTGACGTACAGCGGCACTCAAAACCGTTAAATATATATTGCAATAATTATTTTAAATTTAAGAAAATTATTTATCAATTATTTATTTTTTTATTTTTTAAATAATATTAAAAATAAATATATCTTATTTTGTTTGGCTGATTTCCATATATTTTTTACATCTCTTCACTTTCGTCTACACACAATTATAACTTTACTAACTTCATACGGGTAAAATCATCATTTCACCTGTACAACAAAAAACCAATATTATTTAAATGTAGTTGAAAGAAAAAAAGGATATTATTATTTTTTCACTAAAATTATTCTAATATATTAAGTTATTATTATAGTTTTAGTGAAAATAATATTTTACCACTAAATATTTATCCTATTTATATTTTCTCATTATTTCATTAATTAATTAAAATTTTATTTATATCATAAGGGCATTTTAAACATTTACCGTAAAGCCAAAACTATGTATTTATAAACTAAACAAGCAATTAATCATGCAATCTTAGAAATCGAAATCAACCCCTCTCTCTCACTGTTCTTGCTCCATCTCCATTCTCTTGCTCACCATCATCAATGCATATCTCTCTCTCACAACTGACTCGTTGCTTAAGAGGTAAAATAAATTTTTATTTATTTTTATTAAATATTAACTGAATTTTAACGAAATAATAAAAAAATACTAATAGATAAATATTTAATGATAAAATATTATTTTTACCAAACCTTAATACTAACTTAATATACCATAATAATTTTAGTGAAAAAATAATAATATTCTAATAAAAAAAAAAGATAAAACGGATCAAAGCACCACAATCAACAAAAAATGGCTGTTATTTATCCAACCTTTCTTTCACCCTTCAGCAAATACCCACAAATTGACGAAGTTGCAGCCGGCTGCGGCTGGGCTAGGCAGAGCAAGGCTGGATCTAAGAAAAATCTAAGGCGGACGGTCGATTTTCGAGGCTCGAGCTGCTGGTGTTGTGGTCGTCGATTGATATTGAGTTGTTGACGGCAGAAAAGTGAAGGAGATTGCCGTGAGAGGTTGGCGTACATAGTGGGGAAATGAAAACGAGATGTTGTGGGATTACCGAAGCTGGGGAAAATGGGGTTGTTTGTTAAAGTTTTAATGGATGTTGCTCTAGAAATGTTTGTGGTGGAGGTGGAAGTGAAAGTGGTGGATAATACTGGTTGTTGTGGTACGTTGCTGGAGTTTGAGGAGAGTGATTGAGAGTAGTTGTAGATGGGGTTTGGGGATATTATTCTTTATTGGTATAATCGTGATATGTTGTCGTGTGAAGAAAATGGTAAATTAGATTTTGATGTTATGTAATACAAAGAAAATGGTAAATTAATTTTGGTTATTTTTTATTATAATCTTGATTATTTTGTTTAATTTATTATTTAATATCTAAATTATAAAGAAAACTGAAGTAATTTAATTTTTTTTATCATTTTTTTTTGAAAAGAAAGTAAATCTTTCATTAAAGAGAAACAACACTGTCAAATACATTCTGACATCCTACAGCATAACATCTAACCAATAGTAGTTGTATTTTTCCTTAAAGTAAATTTTGCTAAACAATGGGCATAAGTATTACAAATTCTCGGAACAAATTTGACATGAATCTTTTGGAAGTCATTTTTCTGAGTTTGGATATCTGAGATTATCCAGAAGATTTCTGATCTGCTGCCCTTTGTGTTGTTAACTAGTTCCACTACTTTTGTGCTATCTGACTCCACCAGCAACTCAAGGATGGAAGCTTCCTTTGCTACTTGAAGCCCCCATTGAATAGCTTCAGCTTCTGCCAAGATGACGCTCTTCCTATACTGCACTTGTTTGATGCCAGCTGCAACAATTTTGCCATTAGAGTCCCGCAAAACAGCTCCCAAGCCTACAAGTTGGTCTTTACTGCTGGTAGCAGCATCAACATTCAGCTTAAAGAAATTGGGAGGGGGGGGATCCACCTTTGCTGACTTTCCTTGCTATAGGTTTCCAAATGGCTGATCCTTGTGTTCCTTACCCTTTTGAAGGCTTCTAACATGCTTCGCTTTAGCCGCTAAGAATCGAGGTTTTATTTTCTTCCTTTCAAAAATCAACTTGCTTTAAAGATACCGTATAACCCAATAGTACATCACCATAAACTCACTTCAACTTTGCTAATTTTGACACAACTTCTCGTATTTGGAATCAAGATATCTTGGTCCGAAGTTATTAGAGAGTTGGAATGTAAAAGGATTTAACCTAGTCTTTGTTGCCTTTGCAATCCAGCAAGGCATGGTTGATGGTTTCTACCCCCTGATTGCATCGATCACAGATAGGATCAGGCAAACACTTCTTTTTCCATAAATTTTCAGCCGTTGGCAAGATATTTTTCAAAGCCCTCCACATGAAAATCTTTACCTTCTCCGGCAATTTAAGAGACCATAGAGCAAGCCAATGCCTAGAACTACTTCCTGTACTGCTTGGGCCATCTGGGAATTTAAGCTTAAGGGCTAGCTGATAACCACTCCTTATCGAGTACTCTCCTCTTCTGTCATAATGCCATAAAACTTCATCGTCTTTTTGGCTACTGGGCAGAGGAATCTACATAATAGCATCAACTTCTTCAGGTAAAAAATGCTGAGCCAGTTTGTCTTCATTCCACTTATTATCTGCTTCTAGTAAGTCAACTACCACGGTATCCTCTGGCAAAGTTGGAGGGGAGATTGGTTTGAAAGTGTCTGGCCTTGGTAGCCAATTATCTTTGAAAACTCAGATTTTTCTTCCATTTTCTATCCTCCATCTCACACCTTTCTCAATTACTCTTCTTCCCCATAAGATGCTCCTCCATTTAAACGACGGATTGATCCTCTCGGGCCTTAAAAAAGACGAGTGTCTAAAATATTTTGCCGCAAAACTATAGGCATTAAGGAGTTGGGAACCAAGAATCTCCATCCTTGCTTAGCAACTAAAGCCTGGTCAAGCTAATGAGGTCCCTAAATCCTGCACCGCCTCTACTTTTAGATCGACACATCTTATCCCATCTTAACCAATGAATCCCATGCTTGTCCTCCTTTCGATCCCCACCAAAATTTTGCCATAACTTTGGCTGGATATCATCACACAATCCCTTACAGGAGCTTGAATACACTCATGGCATGTCGAACGGCCTGAGCATCGCTTGACGAGGATTTCTTTCCTTCGCTAGAAAAAAATCTTATGTCGCCAACTTGAGATTTTGCTTAACACTCTGAACTTGACTTCATTGAAAAACCCCATTTTCCTTCTACCTATCATGGATGGGAGGCCTAAATATTTTTCGTATCTCGACACCACTTTAAGCTTGAAAATGTTTTTTATTGCCACAATCGACTTGTGAGTCTTTGGGCCAAGAACATAGATGACTTTTCAAGTTAAAGACCGTCCCGATGCCTTGCATAATAAAGCCAAAAATCCTCTTCAACTTCTTACAATCAGCCACTTTGAAGCCTAGAGAAAACTAAACTATCATCAAAGAAAAAGCAAATGAGATATGGTGACCTCTTCCGCAAATCTTACCTTTAATCACCGCTTTTTTCACCTTGAACTAGCAAATTGGAAAATGCTTCTACACAAATGATGAAGAGGTATGGAGAGAGAGGACGTACCCGTTGTAGACCTCTTTCCTAGGATTAAACCTTTAGGAACCCCATTAATAATGATTGAGAGTTGAGCGTAGTAATGCAATTCAAAATCAAGCGTATCCATTTATTAAAGAAACCAAGCTTAGCCATAGTTTCGACTTTAAAATTCCACTCAATTCTCATAAGCCTTGCTAATATCTAGCTTCGAGCGCCACTAAACCATTTCTTTTCCCTTTACTATGCCTAATTTTTGAAGACATTCATAACCAATAATCACATTATCTTATGAGTTTATCGAGTATGAATGCACTCTAAAAAGGCGAGATGATCTCGACCTAAAATAGGCAGGTCTATTTGCAATCGCCTTGGCCACAATTCTATACACAACATTGCAAAGGATGACGGGTCTAAACTCGAGACTTTTCTAGGCTTCTTAATCTTAGTGGATAAGGGCAATATAAGTATGGTTTAAGCGGGGTTAAGTTACCTTGCTCGTTTAGAATGTGCAAGCATGTTGAGATCACCCCGCTTGCTCACCGATCGCCAATGTTTCGGAAAAAAATTGGCCAATCCATCTCGGTCCCGGAGCTTTGTGAGGGTCCCATCCGAGCAAGGGTGCTATTATTTCCCTCTAGAGCCAAGGCCTCTTCCAGTTGGGTATTCATTTTCAAGTTACCTTTGGATTCATTCCTCGTAAGGCTTCTTGGATTTGATTTTGACTTGGTTTGGATGAGAAGAACAATTTCTTTGGAAATAAGAACAAAATTCCTTTTCCACCTCTTCTTTGTCCTCTATCCATTGCCCTCAAGGTCTTCAACTCCCCAGATTCTGCTTTTTTCTCCTCCCGGCGTGTTTTGGCGTGGAAATATTTTGTATTCTTATCCCCTTCCTTTAACCACTCGCTTCCTCGATCTTTGCTTCCAATACACTTCTTCGTCAATCAACATGTTGTTTATTTGATTTTCCAGCCTTTTGATCTCATCCCATCTACAGATTGACAACATTCTCGCTTGATGTTCTTCAAATTCTCTGAAGAACCTCTCGCTTCCTTCTCCTACCATGAAATTCTTCCTTGCTCCAAATCTTTATTGGGCAAGGATCTTTTTACTTTGTCTTTTCAAACTATTGACCGGATTCTCTCAAGTTCTGCCTTCAGAGGCTCCTCACTCATCCCGAACTATGTTTTTGCAAGTCTCGTATGAGCTCCACATATCTTCGTAGAAATCTCTAAAAGATTTTTCCACATAGGTTTTTCTTTTCGTGGTTTTCTTTGACATCTAACATGATTGGACGGTGATCGAGGTCCGGTTCACCAAGTGAGGATTCGAGAGGTTAAAGAAAGTGGTTGCTCCAATCTTTACCGCAGAGAAATCTATCCAATCTTTCTTCAATAAAATGAGGTCCGAACCTCCTATTTGACCATGTAAAAGGATATCCCTTATAACCCATGGTCGATTACGATCTTGAATGGTTTTTCTAAATTCACCACCATATTTAAGTTTCTATCATTACCTCCCGACTTTTCACGTAGATGCGTGGATTTCATTAAAGTCACCAAAATAACACCACGGATAAGAGTAGAGGTCTCCGCTAACCTTTTCAAGAAAGCCCGGTATCTTGCCTTTGGTTTGTTTCCTGATGGGTAGTAGATCCCTGTGCATCTCCAAACTTTGCCACTTGAGTTTTGAACAATTGCATCTATATGATGAGAAATGTAAGATTTGATGCTAACATCTATTTCCGAGTCCCTTAACAAAGCTAAGCCACCTCCCCTTCCATTTCTATCTACCACAAAACGATTCTCGAAATTAAAATTTTTACAAAATGAAGAAAACCTCGGCTTGTGTCATCTTTGTTTCACAACAAAACAAAATTTGAGGCGAGATGGGTGGAGAATTTTCTTGATGGCTAAACACGCTCGAGGCTTCCCGCACTTCGAACGTTCTAGTTTAGGATCTTCAGGTTGGCGGGGCTAGTTCAGCCTCCCGCCAAAACATCTTCCACAACTTTTATCGCATCCCCAGTTGCTTTGGCTCGTTTCGTTAATTTTAGTTGAAGTTTAACATGAGTGGGCTAAATTGGTTGTGTGGGTTTGATTGTTGTGCGGTCTTAATCAATTTCTTTTCTTATTTTTGGGCTAGGCCACAAAGGCTCACTACTTGGCCTTTTGGTATTGATCAATGAACGGGTGCCTCCTCTTTTCTATCTTCGGATTTTTGGCTTGCAATTTCCATTTTTCGGTTATGGGCTTTATTTTGGCTTTGGTCGGCCCAATGTCTGCCTTTTCCTCATCTACTTTTGCAGATCCATTATCCTGGTTTTTGATGTTTGTCTCCAACTCTCTCATTTCCCTCCAATTTTTCTTTCCCGCCCAAATGGTTTTATTTTCTGATGGGCTATCATTGTTAGTCACCCTCATCTGTTTGTTCGATTTCTCCGTCGTACTTTCACCGCCTGATTGTAGTTTTTCCGGCTCGTGGTGCTCAGACCTATTTGGGTTCCCCATGTTTTCTTGTCCTCGGCTTATAACCATCGGTTCGACCCGACCTCCTAGCTTGATTCCTGTTTCGCTTTGGTTCAACCCATTTTGTTCAGTCGGGTTGGGTTGAGCTTGTGTCAAGTTTAGTGAGTTGGCCCATTCATTATCTGTCTTTGTAGAGTGTCTTTGGTATCCCTTCCCTCTTGATCGAGTCAATTTCGCCCTCTCTGCCGGTGAAAGTGCTCTCATCCATCCGCCGTATGGCAGTTGTTCTTTCGACTGACCATTGTATTTCAGACATTCCTTGTACTGGTGACCGATGTGTGCACAGCAAAAGTAAAAATCCGGTAGTTTTCATACAGAATAGGCATTGGAAGTTTAACTCCCTCTTTGTGTAGAAATACAACCTTTTTTAAGGGTTGTGTTATGTTGATGAAGATTCTTAATCGGGCAAATTGGCTTATGCATTCTCCCCAATGCCTGTTTCAATGTCTTCCACCTTTCCTATTTTTCTCCCATTTTTTGGATTATCTCTCTTGCCATACACATTATAGGTACATTGTGAATTTGTACCCAGAATGATGTATGCATGAAAGCCTGCTTTTTTATGTCACCAATGCCGGTGGGTTCTGATAACACTAACAAGGCTCTATCAAAGTGCCAAGGTCCTCCCGTTAGAATTCGTTTCTTCTCTCTTTCCGAGGCAAATTTGAACAAAAACATATTTTCTCCTATACTTTCAATCTTTACTTCCTTTACTGTTCTCCAAGCTTGTTGCATTGCAGCTCTCAGCCCCTCCTTGTTCACCCCTCTCGTAATAAGAACTTTTCCCACTAGACAATTTGCAGCAATTTCCTCGCCAAGTTTCCTCAAGTTTCCTATGAACGTAACTGTGTCGTCCTCTTCCTCTTTCAACAGTATGGCTTGGCACTTCCTAACTAATTCCTCGGTATCCATAGCTCACCTAAGAGTTGCTCACAAAGGTGGGTTTTCCGCAACCCCTCATTTCTGAGCAATGAACAAATGCTCCCTAGGAAAAGCTTTACCAAAACTGTAAGGAGACCGTTCAAATTTTACCTTTCAGCTGAAAGCGAAAAGAAGAAGATAAACACCTAACCAATAGGTGACTAAAACCAAGCCATAACAGCTTTAGTAAGCTTCCATTCTAGCACTTTTTTCAGAGAAAAAAGTACTGTAGAAAGAAGAGAAAAAATCTTCAAAAAGATTAGGGTCAATTTTTTTTTTTTATCATTTAACTCAGCTGAAATAGTATTTTTACACTAAGAGGGTGAAATAATTATTTTATTAATATTTTGTTAACTTTTCTCATGGAACGGCAGTGGAAAAGTGATATATTTTATATTTTTAATTAAAATTAGTAAAAAAATATGTGTATTTTTAAAAAAATAAAAAAAATAATCGTGGATAATTATCTTAAATTTAACTACATATATTTAATAGTTTTACGAACTGTTTTAAATGGGAGCTATTCTAACATAACAGCTGCTTTACTCTTTAGTTTGTTTAAGTGGGAAGAAATTTTGGTGGGGGGAGATTGAAAAATTAGTGTTAAGTTATGGATACGGTTTGTACACATGTCTTGTTTCTGTCCACAAATTAATTGTGTACAGTTTAAATAAAAGAAATAAAACAAGTTTGTCGGGTAGAATGAAGTGCATAGTGGTTTGCACTCGCGGGTTCGAGTTCACATTGGATCATAATTAGAATTTTGTCTTTTTTATCAATGATACAAATTTCTTAAATGTAAAAAATGGTCTAAATGCACGCACACCATTACTGATATTTTTTACAAAATGTCAATAAAGGTCATTTTTACTGTATGCACATATATCTTATACATGACTGTCAATTAATAAATTTAGAAATCTGTTTGTCATAATAAAGGACGAACTTATTTGAAGAAAAATAAAAATCAGTAAATATATTTACGAGTATCTAATTCTAACATCTACATTAAATAACATATTTTATTATAAGTGGCGACATCCCTAGAACTCATACCCAAAGTTTGAGTCTCACAAATGTGCATACTCTTGACTTTTAGACTGTGTTAAACTTTCTTAAATTATATTACCATTTCATATTGCACTTTCAAATCTTGTCATATTGAAATACATTGCTCTCTCCACTCGCCTAGCCCGTGTTTAATTTTCTCTTCGGTGGTGTTTGGTTTGAAGAAATGATTAGAGAGGAGAGGAGTGGAGAAGAAAGGAGAGTGAATTCAAATTTCATTGTTTGGTTTGGTAAGGAATTCTAAATGGAAAGGGATTGATTATTTTTTACTTGGACAGTTTAATCATTTGTGTTAAGATTTTAATATTTGATATTAAGTGAAGTTAAAAAATCAAAATAAATCTACAAAATCATAATAAGAAAAAAGCCTAAATTATTATTCAATTATATTATTTAGGGATTTGAAATTTTTTTGGAAAAATATTAAATTATAAATTAACTTAATCTAAAAATAGAAAATTAAAACAAGTAGAATTGAAAGAAAATTTATTATGAACTGATTTGATCTTTGTTAATTTTTTTGCGTTTACAATATGTAAATAAAAATATAAATAAATATACATCATATAGAAGATAATCTTCATTTAGTTTTCAACATTAAAATAATAGAATTCTAGTTTTCTTTCCTCAATTGCTAGTTTTCAATATTAAAATAATGAAATTCTAGTTTTCTTTCTTCAATTGCTTTTATCTTTGTTTTTTAAGAAAAAGATTAATTAATTAAGTGAAAATCTTAAGTTTCTATTTTTGTAATTACATCTCACTTGTATTGGTAATTTATATTTCTATATTTTCATATTAAATAAATAAATAAATAAGTCTATTTATTTTATTAAGTTTCTTAAAGCATTCATTAAATTTAATTAATATAAAATTATTTATAATATTAAATTGATAAAATAAAATTATAAATAATAATTATTAATGGCATTCAATAAGTTAAAAAGTTGAAGAGTAATTTGAAAAATTTTGGTTTCCAACATAAGAAGAATTTGAATTCTTCACTCCTTAGGGTGGAATTCAAATTAGCGTTATGATGAATATTAAATTCTAATGGAAATTAAATTCTTATACATTTTATCTAACCAAACAATGGAAATAAAAATAGAATTTAAATTACTTTCCTTTCCTCCATTCTCTCCTCCCAACCAAACATCACCTTCAAGTATTTGTTTCTTAACTTTGTAACCGTTTCCTAATGGAGTAATCAAGCACCCATTTAACATGCTTAATCATTACATTAACTAAAACATGCACTCTTTAAATTAGAAATGTCCAACTGGCCTACCGGGACTACACATGTTTGTATATTACCACATAGCATGAGCATGCTTCATCAAGGCACGTGTCGCGACACATCATACAAGCTAGCTAATAAGCTAGGTCTAGTTATCAAGCACTCATCTAACATAACCTTAATACATTAGTTTCAACATATACTCTTTAAACTAGAGTTTAGAGATGTCTAACAGGTTAAGAGCATGAGGCATAATAAGAGCACGACATGCATACATATAGAGTAGTATGACCTGTTGGATATCTCTACTTAAAAAAAAAAAAAAAGGAAAAATCTTCTTGTTATTTTTTTTAAAAAAAAAAATCAATATCATTTTAGTGAAGTTCTTCTTAAAAAAAAAATAAAGAAAATAAGCCAATAATTCTTAGGTTATTTTTTTTCCTTTTTTTTGTACTAGACTTGAATTATGAATTCTGAATAGACTTGGATGTTTGAATCTCTTAAAATAAATATTAAGTTGTTTGTTTTTTCAACTTTAAAAATTAAAAACATACACTTTTACATTTGTACCTTTATTAAATTTGAATATTAAATAAATAATATATTTATATCTCAAAGACATAAATAGTATAGTATTTTATCATATATGTGCAAAACCACGTTCAAGTGAATATATAATAATTTTAGAATTATAATATATAAAATACCATAAGTTTCAAATTTTATCACAAATTCTCACAATAGTACATAATATAAGGAAAAATAATAATAAGATGTTTGAAATAGTTGTTGTGCCATTTAATTTCAAGGTTGCCACATGAAATTTTGATCTGCAATAGTTGAAGAGTTGTTACCATTAGTTGTTTATTTTGATTGCCATGAAAACTTTCTAGCTCAACTCCATCATTTTCATATCGAGCAAATAATATATCATTCACTGACATTTTTAAAAGAAAAATATGTATTTCCATGCATGCCACCACTATTTTTTTGTGTGTATTAAATGACTACGGTGCCATCCTTTTAGAACTGGAAAACAGGCCTTTAGCGCACCAAAAGTACATTCAACAACAATTCTCAATTTACCATGGGCGTGATTGAATAAAGAAAGAGATTATTTATAGGTAAATGTGTACAAGTGAATTTTAGGATAAGTATTAAAAAATATTATAAATAATGAAGTAGGAATATTTTTGACGTTATAAAATAATTAGTTTAATTTAAATTTTTTCACTTAATAAAAAATTAATTTATTTTATTTAATAAAAATTATTTAAAAATGAAATTAAATTATAATGACAAACACCTCCAATTGACTTAACTTAATTAAGTCACTTAAAATCATTAAATAAAAAAAACAAACACCAGCCACTATTGATATCTTAATCATGGAGGTATATATGCAAAAGCTGCAATATTTGTCTTGAGACTTCGCTAGCTAGCTAGTCACATGCATTATATTAGGAAGTAGGATTCGAGCGGACTACGAAAGTTGGAATGGCGGCAGTGTTAAATCCATTGAAATTGGTCCCACAAGCAGTCGTATAAGCACCCATATCGGAGAACACAAGCCAATCGTTCACCTCAAGCTCCGGTAATTGGTGACCTGTAAAAACCTTGTCGACTGCAGCACACGTTGGTCCAAACACCGTCGACCTGTAGGTCCGATTATTACCATGAGAGGCGGAAGCAAGAATATAATCACTGCACTTAGCAATCACTTCCTCGCTTGATAGCCATCCGAATGATCCGTACTTCCCATCGTTAATCCAGTACTCTCTCAGGTCATCTCGGACTCGTTTCCCAATAATTTTAGTAGCTAGCGTGAAAGCCGTGTCTGCCAAGAACCGGCCCGGCTCTGAAATGACACTCAAGTGTCCAGCCGTTGCTTCGTTTGGGAAATAAGTTTGAATAGCGTCTTTTATTATTGAAGCCGCTTCCTGGAATAGCGGGTTGCATGCAAAGCCGCCACCAATATCCAGGACACGCATTTTTGTCATTCCAAGCCGAGCAGCCGTCTCAAAAACCGTTTTAGCCTCAGCGATGGCTGCGCGAAATGCATCTAAGTTTGTTGCTTCGCTTCCTATATGGAATGCAACACCGATTACAGGAAGCCCCGAAGCCTGAGCGGCTCCAAGAAGACGGACGACTTCCTCAGGATTAGCACCGAATTTGGAATCCAACGGATACCTCGCTCCACCATCTACCGGGGATTTGATCCGGATCAGCAACTCACATTTCGGATGCCACGTCCGAATCTTGTCAAGTTCCTGAATCGAATCAAAAGTTGTTAAGTTGACACCAACACTTGCAGCATACTTGATATGAGACACTGGCTTACACGCATTCGCATAAATAATGCGATCAGGTGTAACACTCAGTGCCAAGACAGCTTGAATCTCAGAAGGGCTTGCGCAGTCGAAGTTAGAGCCGAGAGCAGCAAGTGTTTCGAGGATAGCAGGCTCGGGATTGCACTTGACGGCGTAGTAAGGGTGAACCATCGGGAGGTTGGAGATCAACTGATGATAGAGAGAAATCACGACACCTAAATCGAGTACGTAAAAGGGTTCATCGAGTTCTTGTCGTTTCAGAATTACTGACTTCATGAACTCAAGGAGCCCGCCATCTTTTGTTACTGTCGGGACTCTCTCACCTCTAACAACTAGTGCCGGAGCATTCAAATCCAATGCGCATGTAATTTCCTTAGGCAACGACCCCATCTGATTAATATTGTGTATGTCGATGATGTGTATGTTGTGTGGCCATTTCCATCATGGACGGCTTCAATTAATAGAGAGAAATTGAGGCCATAAGGTGAAAATTAATGGTGATAGGTGGCAAGTTGTGGGCCAAACATGAGGTAGCGTCACGGAAAAACTGTTCTCTAGACGCCTTTCCCTTTCCTTTTCTCTAGTTCCTTCGTTCCCATTTAATTTTAAAGTGTAAAATGTTGCTCTTTGGGTTCTTTACACGAATAATGATCCTCTCCTAGTAAAAATAAATGACTAAAATTGAATTTTAAACTAACTTTATTTATTGTATTTACAAGTAAACCAACTTTCTCTATTAAATTTAAAAGACTAGGAGAGACTAAGAAGGAAAAATACTAGGAGAGGATCTTGATCCTCTTTACACACACACATATATGTAGAATTCATCTCTAGTGCACACACCATCATTTTTTTTTAATGCAAATACATTTTTAAGCCAAACAATTTAGTAGAGTGAGATTTTAATGCTATTAGATCACATGATTTTATAGTGCATTCAAAAGTAACTCTATTAAATCACATGGCATAACAACATATTTGTATTAAAAAAAAATTAGGGTGCTCATACTTAAAAATGATTATATATATTAGTTTTTTCATTTATACAATCTCTAGATCTAGATCCTCTTATTGAGAAATTTTTTAATATATTAGAGGTAATACAATCAATTGATTGATGTATGATGTATATTTGAATTTTATATAACCGATTAACCATCAATTACATACTAGTTTTTCAAAATAAATACACACATATTATAACATATTTACTTATTGTATGACTTACATGGTATCTCAAGGTATCCTAAAATTTACCCCTCTTATCATATATATATATATATATATAATAAGACTAGCTTTTTGTTGTTGGTAGATTTTATTTTTAATCATTATCATTAGTAAAATGTTAAAAAGTGCTGAGAAGATTGTAAAATGACAAAATAATAAGTTGATTTAAGTCAGTCTTAACCATATATGAATAAAAATACATATGTATTTTAATTAAGTAAATAAGTTTACATCGGTCTTATTTTCTGGGCAAAATTAAAGTTTTCCGTTGAAATTATAGTTTTCAAATTGGTTATAGTCTACTTGAAGTTTTGTTAACAATATTGTGAGCAAAATCATAAGTTTTCTTAACATTGCCAGTTTTTCTGATTGTTTATTATGCAATTTAATTTCAGTGGAAGATGAAGAAGTGGCTGGCGAGGAATGATTATGTCCTCTGTATTACAAGCAAAACGACATTAAGTGGTGGGAATTTGCCAATAAACAAATAAATATTTACAACTTGTCAGTGCCAACATCTCTGATGAAGCTTCGTGTTGTGGTGGTTGTAATTCTCGTGGAGCTAGGTGCATGTATTGGGGACACCTTTATAGGCTTTAGAGTTATTGATTGGACCTGTATTATTTGTTGATAATTGCGATATGGTTACGTCCTCTGTTTTATTAGCAAAACGACATGAAGTTGTGGGAATCTACCAATAAACAAATAAATATTTCTATATTTACAGGTTGTCAATGCCAGCATCTCTCTTAATTATGAAGCGGTCGTTGAAACAAACTGCGCATAGTCTTTTGCCATTTTGGCAAGCTGCACTGCAGAAGGAAATAATTGCTCGGCCCTACTGATTGAAATCAGTCCAATATTTGACAATACAAATATCGCGCATTACATCTTGAAAACTTAATGCTCTATTTGCCGCATTATAGAACCCATCACGCCCCTCAGAATTAAGCCACATGGTGTTAATTTTTAAGCATAAAATTTATTTAATTTAAGAAAAATAATATTTACACACTTAAAATTTAGAGAAATAGTCATATAAATCCTCATATTTTTAATAAAAAATACCAAAATCTTTTTTTTATTTTTTACAAAAATACATTTTGACTCTGGTAACTCAAAAAAATTGACTCCAATATTTTATAACAAATAGAAGTACAATATTAAAATAAATGTAATAATATATATATTTTAATTATTTTCAATATTTAAAATTATTGTAACGCTTTACAATCTTATATTATATCAAAATAAATATATAAAAACTTAAATTATTTTCAAATTATATAAAAATAATTTTAATATTATTAAGACATGATATATATATTTTATTAATTGTAAAATCTTCCTAAAGATTTATTTAAAATTTTTATATCTACAGCTAATGAAAGCTCCATTTCCAGTGATACATGTATCATTGCTTAGATTCGACGATGATAATTCCAATGGTACAAAAAATGCTGTCAATAGATGCCAAAATGTGATCGGAGGCAATGGTTTGCGGTGGCCACAAGTGGGTATTATAGTTTTTTATAAAATTTAACTAACAGATAAAAAAAAAAAACTTATAAGATATTAATAATTATAAAAATAATTTAATATAAAATATTATTATATATAATATTGTACAATGTAACATCAAATATTATACAATATTAAAATAATGACTTACTAATGAAATACACTGAAATATAATATATTATACCAAACATGTCAAATTTATTAATTAAAGCAACTCTCACTTTTCAAGAAAAAGTCTCTGACTTACTACTATTTTTAGTTGTTGAATTTGATAACATAACAACTACGAACAAACAAGCCAAATACGAGTATATGTGGCGGGATTTATCTATTTGTTTTGGGAATTCTATTGAAGGCAACACAACCCAAGTGACACTGCCATCCGTGTTGTATTATCCAATCTTAATACAACAATTATCGATCTTTCCATTTTTAGGACTATACCCAAAATTATTTAACGACTTCGGCCTTTTGTCATTCTAAGGTACAAATTCATTTACCCGGAAGTCCTTTCAAAGCTAAAAAATAATCTTTCTCTAACCCTTGAACATCAATGGCGTTTCTCATAACTTTGCAATCAATAATTGTAACTTTAGTTTGTTTCAGCGCTGTCGCCACTGCCAAGGTCATTGTCTAACTTCTACTAAGATGCATGCTTGATTTCAGTGGTGCATCCAAAAATTTTATCTAGGACCTAATACAATACAATTGAAAAATTTTTTATCCAAAATAATAGGTTCCAAATTATTGAACCTCATTGAATTAATGGTTTTCAACACATTTACGATTATCATCGACCTACTTTTACTTTTAAAAATAATAAGTGCCAAATCTTTGAACCTATTTAGTTTATTTGAGAAAACCTTAATAGTGTGTTTACTTACTCGGAATGCGAAATGAATAGAGGAATCGAAATAAATAACTTATTTACTTACTAAATTGATGTTGTGAATGAGAATGAATTTCGTGAGCCACACATAAATTTTGGATTGATTACTAAAGATTCCTTAAAGGGGTTGGGAATAGGAATCCCATTCCCTAGAATGACAAAATTGTCCTTACTCTACTTTAGTATACCCAAAATATCCTCTTTGGAAATTAAAAATATAAATTAAAAAACTGAAAAGTTATTGTTATTGTTATTATTATTAATTTATTAATTATTACTAATACTTATTTATTTATTATTTTAATTATTATTATTATTACTACTTACTTACTTACTTATTATTTTAATTACTATTATTACAATTGTTATTATAATTATTAATTATTTTAATTTTAATTATTATTTATATTTTAAAATTTATTATTGTTGTTATTTTTATTAATTTATTAATTATTGCTATTATTTATTTATTATTTTAATTATTATTATTATTACTATCATTATTATAATTATTAATTATTATTTATATTATTATAAAATATGCTATATTGTTGTTGTTGTTATTGTTATTAATTTATTAATTATTACTATTATTTATTTATTTATTATTTTAATTATCATCACCATCAAATGACAATAATTAATGAAGGGTATTTTAATAAATCATTAATGATATTATTTTAATATTATTATTATTAACAATCATTTTTATAATAATAAAAATCACAAATAATGATGATGATGTTAATAATAATAGTTATTATCATAATTAACCAAGGGCATTTTAGTAACTTGAAATAATTTAGCTTATTCTTATTCCAATTTTAAGATAAAATAAACACATCAATAAAATTTCTGCTCATTCTGATCCCAATTCCGATTCTTGCAACTTAAGTAAACAACTCATTTTTTTATTTTCATTTCAACTCATTCCAATTTCAACCCATTCTGTTTACTGATAAGTAAACACAATATAATAGTTTTTTTTTTTTATCTAATCATGAGAAGAGAGCATGCAAATTTATTTCTGAAAGGGTATAAAATTGGTTGGCTAATTTATTCCCATTAATAATAATTAAAATAATAAAAAATTATTAATAAATTTTAATAATAACAATAATTAATAGTAATTAAAATAATACAGTTAATATATTTTAATAATAGAAATATTAATACTAATAATAATAAATTAATTACTGTATAATAACAAGTAAAATAATACAAGTAATAAATTTTATTAATAATAATAATTGAAATACATAAAAATAACAAAATTTAATAACAATAATAATAATAATAACAACAACCATTAAAATTATTGTTATTATTATTATTATTATTATTATTATTATTATTATTATTATTGTTCATTCCGATTCTAATTTCTATATTTCGAGTAAATAACTTATTATAATTCAAACTCCTTATTATTTGTAGTTTTTTTTTATATTTAATTATTATTGTATTAGTTGTTAATAATGGCAATAATATTAGTAAAAAAATTAATAAAATTTAATAATAAGAATAAAATAACAATGAAATTAATGGCATAATAATATTAACGATGATAATAATTAAAATAATAAAAAATTATTAATAAATTTTAATAATAATAATAATAATTAATAATAATTAAAATAATACAGTTAATATATTTTAATAATATAAATATTAATACTAATAATAATAAATTAATTACGGTGTAATAAAAATTAAAATAATAAAAGTAATAAATTTTATTAATAATAATAATTAAAATAAATAAAAATAAAAAAATTTAATAGCAATAATAATAATAATAATAACAACAACAACTATTAAAATTCTTTTCAAATGTCATTTTATAAAAAAAAAAGACTTATATGTAAATATTATAATATAAAAATAAATTATATTAGAACATTATTTTATTATATCATATTATATTTATATATTAATAAATAATAAAATAATAATTAAATATAATTAATAAAAAATAAATAATAAAAATAGATATGAAAAAAGACTTATATGTAAATATTTATAAAATTTTTTATTTAAAATAGATATAAAAAAGGACTTATATGTAAATTTTTATAATATTTTCTATTTATTTAATTTTATAAAAAGTATAAGGGACCTAAATGATATTGTACCAAAAAAACATACGCGACCCCTGTTATATGTAGTGTCACTTAAAAGGATCCACCTACCTTACATAAGTTGTAAGTTACCACAACTTTTGTCTTTTTGTGTGTTAAATTTTATTTGTCCCCTTATTGTTTTTTTTATTCTCAATTTATTAATAACTGTAATTTTATTTTCCTCTTTTCTTCTTCCTCTATACTCCATAGGTAGCTCAATTTTTTTCTTTTTTCAAATCATTAATCAACAAGGACCAACTTGACATTATTTATTACAAAAATTAAAAAACCCTCGCCTTAATCTTAAACCCATTTTGGTGAAATGCCATATCACCTAAAATTAAAACATATAATTAAAAAAATATATATGAATTGATAATGTTTTATATTTATATTTATAGCAAATTTAGTACCAAATTGTTCAATAATTTTTTTTTATCTAATTAAATTTCTAACTTGTTTGATCTTATATCTACTTAGTTTTTATTCATTATATTAATGATCTCTTACTTTAATATATCATAATTTTCAAAGTTGAAGTTTTTTATTAATTGTTTAACTTTATTAAATTCTTTACTCATTTAATCTCTTAACTTTTAAAATTATTTTATATATTCTTCATTGAAATTATTAATTTCAAATATTTTATTTACACTTTCTATTTCATTTATAGATAAATTTGGGTTTCCTAATTTATTTAATAAATATAGTGACATTTAAATTAATTGATTATTTCTCAATATATCTTAATCATTCATCAAATCAAAGGATTGAAATCTTCTATAGAAAATCCTCTTTGTCTATAACTAGAAAGTGGTAACTTATTTGTTTCTATGTTTTATGAAATTATTAGAGTTTTTGGTAATTTATTCATTATACAATGTTTCTAATAATTCATTAAATTTATGAGATATTTATCACATGTAATATCTCTTATAATTTAGGACACTAAATTTAGATTATAAAATCTATGTGACAACATTGATGGTATGTATTAGGTGGAAAATAAATTGAATATGTGCGTGTGTGTTAGAAGAAAAATATGGTCTATATCTCAAGAGAACTAAGAAATTATAAATGTAGATATAAAAATATATTCAAAATTTGTAAATTTTTATGAATATAATAATCATTTAGATATTTATAAAAATATAACAAAAGTTTTATAAAATTTAAAAAATAGATGTAAAAGAAATGGATGACAAGACCATTTAATTATACAAAATTAATAAGGACTTATTTGAAAATAAATAAATATGTGATTAAAAATAAAATTTTCTGTAAATTACTATTACACCTATACCTTATTTTAGGTTAAAATTATTTTCAGCCATTGGATTTAAGAAATTTCAAAATCAATGGTATCTATGTATTGAATGTTTGTTACATTATTTGTAAGATAAGCTTTCCCCACTTAAAAATAGCTACAAAATGAGAGATAAATAAAAAAGAAACCCTGTTTACCGCCAAAATGAAACAATAAGGGGCAACCAAATATTTTGTTCTCTTCAAAATATGCAACTTTGAGAGGGAAAGAAAACCAAATCCCTCCTTTTTCCCGTTGTCTCCTCATTGAAATTTTAAGGCATAAGCATCCAGAATCATCTTTATTTGAAGAACTTACATTAGAAAAATCATAGCTTAATATTCATTTGGGAGTCTCAATTCTCAACTCCTTTCTCTTCAAATACTCTTATCTTTTTCATTGCATTGGTCTATTTTATTTTTATGGTTTTTTGGTGAAATTTCAGATTATGGGGTTGAACACCCATGGATTCATATCTACTTCAATCACTACCAAAGGCGTGGGTTTCCTTATTTTTTTTAATTTTTTCTCCAAAATGTAACTCTCCCATGTCTCTTGTTCTTGGTTTATGATGCAGTTGTGGTGACAAAGAGCATTTGGAGAAGTACTGGATGCAAATTGAAGATCAAAAATCATTTTTATTTTTGTTTGATGTGTAGTCTTTTTGAGAAATTATGAATTACATCTATATGCTTGAGCTTTTTTTTTTTTTGATAATTTGTAATCTGATTATGAAGTATATTTTTGTTACTTTGTACTTTTTTTTTTTTTTATCAATGGAATCGGTTGAATGTTTGAGTAATTCAATTAAATTAATTTATTTGGATCATGAATTGTGATTTCATCATTCTTACTAATAAAATTAAATAATTTATTAATTCCAATATTGTAAATTTTATTCAATATTAACAACATTTGCTACAAATACTAAAATATTACATATTTCCGATGCATTAGAAATATCATTGCCAAGTGCTACAAAAGATTATAACAGTAGCACTTTCATAATGATTTAAATGCCATTAAGTAGCAGTTTTTGAATGTTATTGATGTTAAAACGGTAGCATTTATCTAAAGCAATCTCATATAATTGTGTAGCTTTTTTCAGTGCTATGTTTTCAAATTTGTAACATCCAATAAATGCTACTAAAATGTAAGTCTTTTAGTGACATGCGCCAACGTAGCATTGCTTAAAATGCTACCATTTCCTTTTTGCAGCATTTACTGGGTGCTATCATATATCAATTTTATTGTAGTAGACTTTTGGCTTGATATTTTTGAAAATTTAGGATTATGAGATAGATAATTATGTCAAACAATTAAATCGTGACTTTGGGCACCACTTTCAATTCCGGAATACGTATAACAAATAAAAAAATGGGCTAAACATGTAACATATTTAAAAAAAAAACTTGGATGGTTAGAAAACAACTTTAAATTTTTAAATAGAACAAATAAAATATGTTTAAAAAACATTTAAAGGTTAGGAGGGGTTGAAGCCCCTGCTCAGCCTATGGTATGTGCACCCATGCTTAATTTGAATTTTGAATTGTGTTTATTACTGACATGACTTTTTTTTTTTTTTTAATTTCTGATAGAACGACTCTTTTCCTTTCAGCAAATATGCATTCTCGACTATACATAAATCTTTTGCCATTAGGGAAAGGTGCAATTATGGACTTTTGCCATTACAAATCTAGAGGACAAAAAATCACACATACAGCTTATCGTGAGGCTATTTAATTTGATGATTGCATATTGGAAAATCAACAATTTATTAACTATGATCAAATAGCTAGATCTGATTTTTCTTTTTTCTCTTCTGAACTTGCAGCATGGTATTCCAGCCTTAATGTTGGACACATATGACTACAAAAATGAAATATGGTTGTGTCACGCTTCAAAGGGAAAATGCGAGGATTTTACTTCATTTCTGAGTTATTGATTAGTATATTTCTTGATCATGCATGCTATATATAGCAAGAGCAATGTTGATCAAATCTAATGTCTTAATCTGTGTTTCAAAGGGACATGCTAGAGACGCTTTTAAGGAAATAGAAAGCCTTCTTGTCACCTAATAATTAAATCACAGATTGTAACATAAATTTTAGAGGACTGTGTGTTGAGACACCAAAAGGAAACTTTACGTGATCAAAATGGAGCATGAACAAGAGTGTGTCATGCCGATTACCTTTTTATCAAGATATAAAATTTTCTGTCCCAGAAGTTGCGTTTGTGTAAATGTTATATAATATCTTTCGTTTTATAAGCAATAATACAATAATCATCGCTATATCGAAAACTTTTGTTAATTTCGTGAAATATATTACTTTTTAGTATGATAGAACATCTCATTATATTCGATCACCACAATGATCATCTCTATATTGTTAACATAACTTCATGAAGATTTGGTTTGCATATTCCGAGGACTAAGTTAACTCGGTCTTATATATTGCTGACTCCATGAACTCAAGGAGCCTGCCGTCTTTTGTCACCGTCGGGACTCCCTTGCCCCTAACAACTAGTGCTGCTGCATTCAAATCCAATGCGCATGTAATTTCCTTAGGCAACGACCCTATCTGATCAAGTATTAGGTAAAGAAATTAAAGTTTATTGCTTACAAAAGCTTCAAGACGTTTGTTGATGATGTGCGTGTTGTGTGGCCATTCCCCATGCGGACGGCTTAAATTAATAGAGAGAGATTGACTTGTTGAGGCCGTAAGGGGAAATTAATGGCGATATGTAGGTGGCCTGAAATTAAGAGTTACGGCCCAAACACGAGGTAGTGTCACGGAAATACCGTTCCGCAGACTCCTTTCTCTTTCCTTTTCTCTAGCTTTTTGGTGTTGCTAGATTTTATTTTTAATCATTGTCACTTGTAAAATGCTGAAAAGTGCAGAGAGGATGAGGTATAAAATGAGAAAAATGATAAGTTGACTTAAGTCAATCTTGACTGTATATGAATAAAAATACGTATGTATTTTAATTGAGTAAATCGACATCGGTTTTATCCTGTTTATGTCAATATTTCTGCTAAATTTTTCTATCCAAATATCTCTTCTCATTAATGTGATAATTTTACACCATAAATTAATTCCGCGAGTTCTTTATACTATCTTTTTCAAATAATGTGTATTTTTCAATGCCCAAATAACATTTATATAGTGACCACTTGAAGATATCTACCATGTCGTGTGAATAAGGGCTATTTTCCCTGCGCTCACATCAGTTTCTTGAAAGCAACTAAATGATCGTGCTCTTGCCGTGTCATAAGGATGCAACAAGCCTGTGCCATGCCTCACCTTGCTTAGCCCATTGGATATCTCCAAGCGAACCATCGGAAGGATAGAGACCGGCTGATGATGGAGAGAAAGTACAACACCTGCCTCTGCATCGAGTACCTAAAAGGGTTCACCGAAATCTTGCCGCTGCTGACATTGTGAACTCAACAAACCCCCCCCCCCCCCCCCCAAAAAAAAAAGAAAAAAAAATTATTTAGCCATTGCAGTTATTTTTCTCATGCAGGGAACGTGTGTAGAACCAAATGGGGGATGACTATGGTCTGAAAGATAATTTGGAGGTTCACAAAGGTCTATTTATGGGTCAAGGCCATAAAGAACTATATGAGATCCTAACAAAATCATGGCATGCTTAATTAATTATCCCCAACCTAACTATTTAACCATTGCTGCAGCTTCACCATATTTACTTCACCCCCCGTTATCCATATCTAGCTACTAACTAGGGTGCACAACTGTCATTGTTCACGCATCACATGTGGATTGGTAGATTTCTTATTGTTGGCACTACTGAGAACGCAACCATTTTTATGGTTAGAGATTATGATCCAACTACTCGATATAATGATCTCTTAAATTGTGTCCTTCGGCATCGCGATGTGCTTGCAATCTCCTTAGGCAACGACCGCATCCAATCAAGAGATTAAGAAATTATAGATTGTGGCCTACGACAGCTTTCAAGAGATCTTTTGAAGACCTGCATGTTGTGTGGCCATTTGGACAGCTTACATAGAGAGCAATTGACGAGGTCATAAGTGGTAAACGGGGATACGTGACTTAAAAAGTTATGGGCCAAACAATGCGTATTTGCAATGAAATTATTAGATCTCAAATCTCTTATTTGTAACCGAGCAATCTTCAATTCATTGTATCTCTTATTATTAGTTTCTTTTTGCTGTGGATTTTAGGCGGCAGTAGTTAAGTATGAATGGCAAAATAAACAATCACGCAATTTAGTAGACACAAAGGTTCAATAAATTGCCTACCTTCACGGTACGTAATGTAAATGACTAACAATATAGAATAATTTTACAAGCCTATTGCTAAAGTTTAATCCTAGAAAATCCCTTGTATACACCGTTCACTCAACTCACAAGCTCTCTGACCCCAAGAAGGACTCCCTTAAAACTTACAAGCACACTAATTTTCCATACCTCAGTCATTTTATTTTATTGCCATTACAAATTGTCATCGAATTGATTTTCTACAACTTGAAGCCAACTCACTGGTAAGTGACTACAACAAATTTAATGAGTCAACAAATTCAGCAACTTGAGGATGCTTTGAGTCAAGTTAGGTGCCATCTATTTGATTGGTGTAGGGCACTTGTGCAAGCTCATGGCCTGCGAGCTAACATTGTAATGTTGTACTAGTACATTAGTGCAAGTGATATTCTCTCCCTTTTATTCCGTTTGTTTTCCCATTTTGTTAAAATTCACTTAATCATAGCATGTGACGGTTCTTTTAGATAGCTCTCATAAAAAAAATAAGAAATAAAATGTCTACCAAGAAATAAGAGATGATGAAATTATTAAAAAAAAAATGTATTTTAGTAGCTTCCTCCTTTTCAATGTCAATAGTGTAGATTAATACTAAATTGATTTTTCAATTTCTTACATTCTTTTAGATTTTATCGATTCTAAATTGATTTTTCAACTTCTTACATTCTTTCAAATTTGAATAAAGAAAATAATATTTATTCTAAAGGGTAACCTGAACTAATTGGTGTCCAATTCAAATAAATTTCTTTTTATTTTTTATTTTTTATTTTTTACTTGATTCGAACTCAAATCATAGTCTCATTCAATGAGTGTATTACCCTTATTAAATATAAGTAGCTTGTTAAATAAAATCACTTAAAAACTACTCAATAAATCCTTAAACTTAAATAATATAAAAGTTGACATAATTTTTAATTCATCCATAAGTACAGCCTATTTCTTTGACTTTGTAGGTCAATATGTCCTTAACTTTAGAGGAGAAAATTATTTAATTATTGGATAAGAAATTTTCATCAATCTTTCTTGAGTTATATATTTTAGAAGACTTTTTTTCTTTGAACAATAAGATTTTTGAAAAAAAAAAAAGAAATTAGAAGTACCTCAACAAAACACATTTTTTAAAATTACATAATATTCAAGAAATGAAAATTCTAAGTTATAAAAAAAATGAAAATAGAGAAAAGGAAATAGTTAAAGGCAAAATAATCCTCAAAAAACGTGTACAATTAATTTAAAACAAAACAGGAAGAGAGAGAGAGCGAGAAAATGGAGGGAAGAGGTAAAGGCGGCAAACTTTGCCCAAAATAAAACCCTTTCTTTTCTGCATAGTTTAAACTATCAGCTATCAAATTCTACACACAAGGGTACGCGCTTTTTATTTTTAATTTATTTTTTAATGTTTAATTATTATTTCTCTAATTCTCTTTTATGTGAAATCGCTGTTTGATTGAAGCATCAATGATAGATTTCAGATCAATAATTCTTTGATCTTTTTTTTTTTCCCCTTCCGTTGGTTTTTTCGAAATGACCTTGAAATTGTAAAGATTTGCAATGTTCATGTGGATTATGCCTTATTGTTTAGTTTTGAATCAAATTAATGGCCGATTGTGTTAAAATTGCTTATTGAACTATTTGCCGTTTATATTACTGTGTTTGCAACTCATATCTCCTAAGATTTCATAAAGTTCGTTAAAATCATAGAAAATTAGTGAATAGTTGCTTCTGGGACTGAATTTATTTATTTGTAGACACTTTTGTGAATATTACAATCATTTGAGTTGTAGCAGATTGATATGTTCTTCTTGTTTTACCCTTGAGTTAGTTGGTGAGTGAAGAAAGAGGATGCAGTAATAGGACTGCTTGATCAAATGAGAAATTAAATATTAGTTGATAGTTGAACAAAGATAATTAATTGAGAAATATAAGTAATTTTATTAGGTTTAATCTGACTGAAGTAATGTTTCACAGGAGTGCTTCAAACCACAAATCATTCAGGTCCTGATATTGAGCATTTGGTTGCAGATTCTAATTTCCATGTTACAATGTTGATGTTCTATATGGCAACTCATTTATGTATAAGATTGGCATTCAATGTTACATGTTCGACAAATGAATTATGACATTACAAGTTTGATGTTCAGTCATACAAGTTTAATGTTCCTTTGTGCTAAATGGAATTATTTTACATTCACGATTATAAAGATACCCAATATCAGTGGTTATCGGGCTTAAGATGTTGAAAAATTCAATTAGGAATTGATAAGTTATTATGCGAAACCATAAGATCAGTGGATGGATATTTTTGATATTGACGGTTTGAGTGTTTCAAATGGAATGCAGAAATCGATAGGCACTACAAGCACATACATGTCAAATCGTATAAATGTATCTTCGCCACCTTGTGAGATCTGTATTTATCTTGCTTGTGTACATTTACGTTTGTAAATGTTTTTTGCTGTATGTAAATATGATCTTATCAATTCAAAAGAAATAGTGAATTATGAGGCGAATTTAAGCTGTCAGAGAGGCAAATGAAGGGTGGGGATAGGAGATGATGTTCAACTTTCTTGGTCTTTTTTTATTCTGCTAGACTGAACAAGTAATCTTATAGCTCAAATTGCAATTTTTAGGAGATACGTTGGCAGGTGGAATTAGATACCTTGCAATTGCTAATTCATTGGGTTTTGTTTATTTTAGTGAATTATTATGTTGAGTTGGTTAGCATTAGAAGTTTCTGCCATTGTTCAGTTAGTTGTGGAATGAAGCATTCTATTGACTATCAATTTAAGATTGTTGTTGCTATTTATATCATATTTAAAAATTCTAGCCATTACAGGAATCCAATCAAAGCCGTATGTTCCATGTCCCTTGACGATTTATTTTATTTGGTTAAGCACGAGGGGGTCTATCATGAGGATCATAATCTTTCTATATTAGTAAAGAGCAATTTTTGTAATAGGTTGTGAGGAAATACCTATGCTTCTCATATCATGAAACTGATATTAGAAGGGTGAAAATTATACAGGTGTTATTGACTTATAGTTTATATTAACCAACATGGTGGATCCGAAAATTACGTTGGGGAGATTTTTTGAGGAACATTGCCAATTTTTGGAAATGTAGCTGTATAGGTGCCAACTTGTGCTTGGATTTGCACCTTTGATATTGAGTGACAATGACTTTTGACCAAATATCAGTTACATATTCAAGATTTGAATCTAAAGGTTTGCATATTTTCAATATGATAGGTTGACCCGGCTTGTAATCGTGACAGTTTAATTGAAATTTGTCCTAGATGAAGGTTGAGAATCAGACCAAGCTTAATTCCAATATATATTCTCAGGTTTGTGTGCTCGTCTCTTTTGCCTTCTTCAATGATAACAGTGGAAATTGGTGAAAACGGTGAAATATATGTTTGTATTATTGATCTTCCAATATTAATTTTCAACAGTTTTTGACTGTTTTTAGCTTGGAAATTTTTCATTAAGAAAATACTCAGAAGTAAATATGCATTGGTGTGAATGGCTTGTTTTGTTGTCTTGTTGCTGGTGGATGATTGGTGTCTCTTTCTAGAACACAATAGAAATAGTCATTCAGGTGTAGATTCTCGGAGGCAAAAATTTAGAGCTGAAAATTTTAGCATTACAGCAATTTTGTAGATTTAGTTATTTAATGGTGGGACTGAATGACTACTGCTATTATAATCATCGAACCAAAAAAAAAACCATAATTCAAAATGAAAGGAACAATAATTGAATCATATGTTTGTGGTTATGGTGACAGCAAATTATGAAAATTGCGGTATGGCAACACCGCACAATGGATAATTGGGATAGTTAGTATTCTCAGAATTAATGATGATGGTTGTGTGTGATGGAGTGATCAGTGTTGTTAACGTTTTATGATGATAAAGGTGGGGGACTGGTTGGTGGTGGTGTTAGTAAATGGTACCAGTTGATTAGCATGCTAGTTAAACTTGATAATCAGTCTTCAATTTTATAGTTTCTAGAGTTCCTTATATTCTTGTTTGGATGCACTGGTGTACTAGAGTTGAAATTTAGTTCTTGACCACTTGGACTTCTTTAAGTAATTTTCAGGCTGTGATACAATAGAATTGTGTTATAACAAAACACTCACAGACTTCAAAAGTTTCTAAATAGATGTGCTGAAACACAATTTGGGTAATAGAGCCATCTAGAAAACTACTGCTCTTGAGGTGGATTGTTTTTTCCATGTCTACAAATCCATCATACTGTTTAGTGTCTTTGTATCTTCTCTATGAATATGAACTTTCATTTGTTAATAATAGATGGATTATTCATATAACGTAATATGATAATCATTTGCAGATTCTTTCTCAAAAAACACAATAGCGTATAGCGATTTTCCAGGTTCTTCCAAATGTAGTTTTGTTATGTAGAGTTTAATTATTTTAAGAAGTAATCACTAAAGTATAGGGCAGGTAATCTTCGTATGCTCTTCCTCTTTGTTCTTTGCTCAATTGCTAAATTTAGCACACAATATTTTTCTTGCATAACTCATGCTGTACGTATTTATTTTCTAGCACTTAAAAGAATCGCTCATTTGAGCATGAATTGAAATTAATATTGTACAGTCTTACATCATGCCTAGCGTGAGATATCACAGTTCATCTTAAAGATTATTTTTCTAGAGTTAACATGCAGTGAATGCATTTTATGTTAGGAAAAGAATAATTGAATGTACAACAATATGTTAGTTGAAATTCATTTTCCTTCCTGAAGTCAACAATCTTTCTTCTCTGCTGGATCTTTATTGGTTTTCTTCCTGCAATCTTCTCAGCATTATGCCTGCTTATGATTTGTTTTCGTTTTTTGCTTTCACCAATTTACTTGCCGGAAAATGCAATCTGGCCATAAGAGGCCGGGGTGCTCTTGATTTTTGGTCAAAACCCCTCACACAAACAAATCCTGCAAATAAATTTTAAACAGTTAGTGACATGTCTGAATTACAACTTTTAGAGCCTGCCAATGTTGCTTGGCCCCAAATAAGATGAACACATGCTATGCACTCAAACAGTGATTCATGGAAATGGTATGTGTCAAATCACAACATTGGCTTTTTGAGCTCTAATGACATTTTATGGCTTGACTAGCATATAATGTTTGCACGTTCAATATTAATTTAAGACTTAAAGGAGTCATTTCTTCACTTGCTTACATTGAAGATGAAAAGGAAAACTCACTAGGGGTTTGGTATGAGCCAAGTAATTAATATTAGTTTCTTACTTCTCAAGAATATGCGATCTTTCAAAATTTGGCAAGTAGTTTAATTTTTGCCCACAGCACTAAATGATTAATCATAAGCTTAGGTTTTGATAAATTTCAGGAATAATTACATCATCAGAGCTTAGCATTTTAGTGTTCATTTTAGGAAGATGGATAAAACTTAAATACCACTATTCCTTTGGTATTTCTTTTGTGTTTATATTTTATGAGTAGATAAGATAAATTGCAGAACAAAATGTAAAGCTCTCTTTTGTGTAAAAGTTTTTTTTTTTATTTATTTTTTTATTTTAAAAGGAGTAAGGAACTTCTGAATGGAGGCAAAAAAGTATACATTTGAATTTTAAAGAAGACTTTCTTCTTTGTGCTTTGTGGATAAAATTATGATGGACATAGGATGTATTGGGTCTTGTGCTGAAGTTATTAAAGCAATTGATTGGTCAAAACATAAAAGGTCTTTGAGTTGAAGCCGTTGATGTCTCCAGAAATAGGTTGTAATCTAATGGGTGCATGAATTCAAGGTCAAAGGTATCTGGATGCATAAATAACTATTTCAATTCATTTAGTTAAAATAATTTGTTGCTATTTTTTTTAACAGCTTTTCCTATTATGTACAACTGAATACAATTCTTTAGAAATACAAAGAAATCATAATAGGATAGGTACATAGGTTAACTTTAAAATAATTTTATGTTGAAAAATTTTCTCTGTCAGTTCTTTTCTTCACATACTTTTGGTTTTGTAGTTGGCGAATAAAACTTTTGAAATCTTGAAGACTGAATCATGATCATTGTATAAAATCATGAAAGAAATGAAAATAGGGTTATTTATTTCATACCAGATGCTAAGATAGGTTAAAGCTATATGGAAGAAACAAAGAAGAATTTAAACTCAAAACAGTAGTCATTGGACTTGGCAATTACATATTAAATAAGCATATTTATTTTATTTTATTTTATTTATTTTTTGAGGAAGGAACAGGCATATTTTATTGGTCAGCTTGAAATGATAAATAACAACTTTTAAAGTCCATATTGGATGAATTTATATGTGTAGTGTACAATGCCCTATATATCTATCCCCAGGGTTATTGATATGTTATGTTGGCATAGGCTCTATTTAAACTTGTAAGTTATGTTGTTCTGGATTGTATCAGTGAAATAGAGAGTTACCATATTGCAGTGGAGTTAACTAGGCTACCTACTAGTATGTCGATTTGCTGATGGTCAAGAACTAACAGAAAAATGAGTTGATCAATGCTGATGGAAAAAGAAAGACATGGCTGTTGCTTGTTATCTGTAAGTGATGTATGACTTAAGTAGGATAATCTATTTCTTTCACCGAAAGCAGATAAGATTATCAAAAGAACTAGAAGTAACATTTATACAGTTAATGGGTATTGTCATTTCATCTCAACCAAAGCAGATAAACTAATATAATGATTAAACAAGGATTTCATAATTCTTACCTTTCCAGAAGCAGAACTGTATCCCCTCCGTTGAAAGGCCTGGTGGACAGATGTTTCTCTAAGTATATACCTTTTCAATTTTATTACTAGATTGGGAATCAATTGGCAAAAGCACAAGTTTAATTATTGGTCACACCTTTGAATATTGATGATACAGATGTTCCAAAGTAAACCATACGTCTAGGCAGATTCCATAACCATTCTCTTGGAACATCTATGGGGTTGAGGCTTGAGGCATGATCTGCAAACACCTGCATCATAATGGACTATGCAGTTATATCTTGAATGGTAAAACAGTACTCTTTTTAGAAGGGTGCAGGGTTTACAAACCCACAATTGTCTGTTTAGATGGGGTTATGTTTTATCTAAAATCTCCCAAAAAAATAAGAGTTAGCGCTTGATTAATCTTACCTCATTAACTTGAAAGTACGTGCCATTTAGTGGAAAGCTTCCTCTCATTGCTGTTCTGCAAGGAATCTGAAGATGAGGTGATTTACACATTAGTGAACAGTGAAGGTAAGTCTTTGAGTCAGTTTGAATGGTTATCTATGTGTGATGAGATCAAAATGGAGTTCCTTACCAGAAGAGTTCCTCTGACAGTCTGTGAATTAGTTTCTCTTATGCTATTGCATGAAAAACAAGTCTTTTCATCGCACAATTTACCAGATTCTTGGGACCTGCATCTACTTTCAGGAAGTTGAATGGAATTGGCAGTTTCTCCTAGTAACATGGTTTAGTAATATGAGTTATTACTTAATAATCATCCAAAATTGTTTCACCTTACAAGCTACAAAAAAGCATATATAAGCACCTATCATTTTCTATATTTCACTATTACTGGGCTGACATCACATTAACATGTTCTGTATATCTTATATATGCAAACAAAGCAGTGAATGGTTTCATGCTCAGTATTGCTGAGAACACTTTTATATCTGGGGATCAACTATGTCTTTTGCGCACCTGGGGTCCATATAGCAAGGAGGTATGGACTAGGATCATCAGGTTCCCGTCTATCCATCTGTAAATTCAGTAGACTCATAGTCAAACAAATGTCATGTAAAAACAGTGACTTCTTGAATTAGAGAGAAACTAACCCCTTCTAGTAGAGGATGTGAATCTGGAAGTTCATACCTGTATCATACCAGGGAGTTAGAGAAAGTCATGCAGGATTCTGTTCACTATTAAAGCTTAATGAATGTTCAAATAAACCATTTTTCTGTTATCGATAACTTATATTAGTTAGCTGGAGCTCTTGTATTGACTAGAGACTGCAGTTTTTTGTGAGTCATTTTCATGTGCTACTTACCATATTTTAGTAATGACAAGCTTTTCTTGTGCTTAATAGAACTTGCTTCAGCTTTAGTCAAAGCTAATTTAGATTGGGATTTCAGTGCATATATTAATATGAACTCTACTTTAGGCAAATTAACCTATCTGAGATGTAATTCTGATTCTTTTTGAAATTACTTTTTATAAAATTATGGAGGATATCCACTTACACTTGGTGCTCTGTGCGTAGCCGACTCACGTTCTTCAGTTTTGGTGCAGGAATAGAAGCAGCATCTGGATTCAAAGCAACTAGAGCCTTAGACATGTCACATTCTTGTAGTTCCACTTTCTCCTGCATGTAGCTCTGTAGATGCACCGTGAATTCTTCAATATTGAGTTTTATTGTGGGAATTTCATCAGGATCCTCATAAAATGCATCCTCAATGTCACTTTCTGTTATTTCTGTGCATTCTTGTTCTGGTGTTGCTGGTTCTTCAATAATGGGTTCACACTTGCCAATTTCACACCGTACTTCAGCGAGTGAGCTTTTCTCAGGTGAAGGTAATGGCATAGGATTGATAACTACAGAAGGGTTTTTTTCAGCCATAGTAGGCATGGTTGAACTCACTATACTCTTCTCCTCTGGTCCTGGCAGTGCAAGCCTTGCACTGATCAAAACAGAGAATAACAGTTAGTTATTATGAGCATGTGCAAATCATCCTAATGGGAAGAGGAAACAAGCTGTCTAGAGGCGAGAATTTGTCTTCCCTCTATCTAATTAAATAGCTGATATGTTGTTCTCTTCTTTATTCTATCTGCACTCAAGGCTTTTGTGATCTAGTTTTGATTACTACGACATGTGATAACGGTCCTTATTTTTTTATCTGCCCAAGTAAAGTGGCAACAGAAATATAGAAATATTAATTGGGCAGAATGGGGGATTCAGACCTTGCAAAAGCACTAGCAAAATGTCTGCATTCTCCTCTCATTGGACAGGCATTGCAATTTGGTTTACTCTTTGTACAAAAAACCTGCATAGGTGTTCAAGTATAAAATGTTTATTAACAGTTACTGTTTCTTATCAGTGCGGCAGGAAATGGCAAAATGAACTGACAAAATACCTTTCCAAATGTAATCAGCTGGTAATGTAGCTCATAACTGTATTAGATAGTAAAGCAATCAGTAAAATGTTTTGCAAAATGAACAGTTATTATTTGTTTACTTATTTTATTTACAGAGAACACTAATCTTATGAATACAGGTGTTTCAAAGGAGTATTGTATTACAGTGTTCGTTGATCTAGCTTGCACAGTCTTGGCCAGAGATACTTCTGTATTGATTCCAATACTGGATACCTACAAGAGGAATCTGATTAGTGTTTCTCAGTGGTGACAAAATTCAGGGTTGAAAGATTAGTTGACAAAAATACTTAACAGTTCCAGGAGATGTAACTGAAGCGACTCAGGCAATGGTTGAAGTGGGACCCATCCCAATCTAACGGCAATGCGTCCGACATTTGTGTCAACCTTCATTAAAATATAAACATGGGTTGTCAGATGTTGATCTAGTCTCATAAGCTTCACATTTCTGTCATCTTAGCTTAACCTTACCGGAAAAGCATGATGATGAAGTGTTAAAAGCCGCACACATTCTACACTTTTCAGCCCCAATCCGCGTATACTTAACAGATAATCTCTGCAGCACAAATCAGAAGAGAAATAAAAGTATTAGTCCTGTAGAGCAGAAACCTGGAGATTTGGGAAGTTCTATAAATTTTGGGAATTTACTTTGCTTTATCAGGGGGGACTTCTCTTAACCACTCAAGATCAATGCTTCCATGTTCTCTGACCAGTCGGTTTAGGAATTCCTGCAATATGGTGCACTCATAATCTGTCTCAAATGTATATAAACTTATATAATGATATATTTCTATAAACTCATTTGGAGTGGATCACACTTTGAGGTAAAGCAGGATATGGATACCTTCATTCTCTCCGCTAGCATGTTGTTCATCCCCCTTTCTTTTATAGCCTCAGATATCTCTTTGACATTAGCACATCTCAATGCTTCATAATCTAAAGAGTCCATTCTGTCTCCACTACTTTCTTGTTTTCTACTATTTCTTTGAACCTGTTTTCTTAAACTCTCCCAGTCAATTGCATTCTTCTTCTGACCATCAGCCTTCCTCTTTTTTGATTTTGAAATGTTGGGATTTGTCTCATCATGCACTTTATGAGCAGAAAGTACTTGCTCCACTGAATTTGGTTCGATCAATTTGTTGTCTGAGAGCTTATTTGCTACAGAGATATCATCCCCAAGACTATGAGTTTTTTCTGCTAGCATTGAACCACTCTGGACATTCTGCTCCGTAGCCGGTTCAGTATGATGCATTGGCTCTGCGATTGATATGCTTTCACATTGAAAGGTCCTGTTCCTCTCATCTTGGTAAATATCACAGCAAGATTGGTCATATTTCGGTGGACATTGTGTCTGAGAAGCATTTGGTTGTTGCATTGAGGGCTTCTTCAATAAAACATATGGGTTTGCTGTTAGCATCTTTTCAGGCGTTGATAGTCCATTCTGTTGGACCGTTGTTTCAGCTATGTCCTCTGCTGGTTGTTGAGCTCTTGCATAGCTTTCATTTTTTGCCTTAGAAGATTCGGAACTGGTTGAAGGCCAAGAAGAGCATTCTCCATTATGTATTTCAGAACCTTCTGCTTCTAATAATTCTGAGTATGAGGTCATGTGTGGCTCATAGTCACCGGAAAAAACCGCCTGATTTTGTGGGCTGTTAAAATTGAGCAATTGAGTAAATGTTAAAGAACTACTGAGGTTGTCTATGCTTTCTAATCCTGACTCTTGCTGGAAATTTCCTCTGTCTTCTGCTTGCTCAAACCTATGATACCCCTCTTGAAATAGTGAGCTATCATTTATGCAGCTGTAGAAGTCTTGAAACAAGGTGGCATTTCCAACCTGTTGGAAATTTGCTGAACCATTATCCAGTTTGCACCCAGGAGGAGAATCTTCTACTTCAGAGTTGGAGCCTGAGGAGGATCGAATTCCTCCATTGCTTTGGAGGATAGTGGAACTAAGAGAGTCTTGTGATGATAAGATTTCCTCTTCCAATCCAATACCATGTGGCTCTGGTAAGCTTGTTTTTCCTCTCCCTGACATCTCGCTTTCCCTCTGATGTTCTGTTGGTTCATGGGGTGTAATAGAGCTTTGGCTGCTTCCTGGATGCCTTAAAAGTTCATGCCATTGGATGCTTTCATTTGCACGTTGTATACACACTTCTGGTTCTTCAATCAATATGTTTGTACCATCTATGTTACATGTTTTCTTGTTTGACTTATGAGGAAATCGTGCTGCCAAGGACATGAATGCAGAGCTGCATAAAGGGAGAAGTCAAAGAAATTGTCGAATTGTGAAATTTTTTCCTTCTGTGAGCTTGGTAAATTGTACTGAACAGTGAGTTACCTTGAGAGATGGTCTGAAACATTCTGGGTAAGGAAAACCCCTATCACTGAGTCAACAACTGATCCCTTCCATTTTGAGAAGCGTCTATCTCCTGTAAGAAATTGGTTGCAATTTCCGTTAGCAAATATGAAGGTAACTTTTCTATAGCACTGATTAGCAAAACTCATGCTAATTTTATGCCTATTCTTAGTGCATATTATGTTTTAATCTATATAAGAATATGGCCATTGGAACTACAGAAAAGTACAGAGGCTACCTAAGAAAGTTTATTGCACATGCCAGAATGAGAAAACTCCTTAGCAACTATCAAAAATTTAAAAGAAAAATTAAAAAATAAGGAACAAAGAATACTTCTAGACTGTCCAGATTGATAGTCAAGTTCAATGTTGTTTTCTTTTATGCATTAATCTGACTAAAGAATCCTCCTGAACCCAGAAAGTGTTTTTCCGGACGAGTATATTTCTCTCTTGCCATCTACTGACATTTTATGAAAACGTAATATGCTACTTACTGTCAAAATTTGCCTTGAGTAAATTATATTTGCTAGAAAATTGATGCTAAAACATAGAACAGCAAGTGAATTTACACATATTTCATATCATTTCCTTATCTTTTTTTCGCTAAACAATTTATCTTGACAAGGATATTGCTTAGTGTGCGTTCATGCATTAGTAATTTCCTCTCTTCTGTGGGGGTGAGGGGATACTGTGGAAAACTTCATTCTTGTTTAACTAGAATTTTGTGATTATAAGAGCATGTTGTAGTGACATTTCAAGTTCAAAAGGACCTAAGGTAGAGAAGGTAACTCAAGGGTGCATATTATTATCATTGTGGACTTGCTTTATAATGATATGAATTTTGGAGGCCAAAAGTATAAGGAACCATACCTTGTACAAGATGCATCCGTGCAATGAATGAATCAGCTCGTCCTCTGAATACCCTCCTTTCCTCTTCCCACCACTTCTCCTTTTCCTTATCTGTTTCTTCAAGGCCTTCACCTCCTTCCTTGCCCATCAACAGATTCCAGATTCTATTTGTCTCTGGATCAAGATCCACTTTAGGCCTTGGCTTACGTTTCTTGATGAATTCAAAACCTTCATATGGAACAACTGTACCACTTTGTTTGAATGGAACAATTGCATATTGCTCTTGGTCCTGCACCTGGTTAATATTAAGATCTTTGAATCTATGTGTGATCTCATCCAGTGAAGGAATGGGATAAATCTGTTTAATTGCTGGCCCTGCTTCAAAAAATGATAGAATTTGATATAAGAATTGATTGTAGAATGTTCTGAGAAACTAACTAGCTTAGCCTGTTGATATGCTACAGCTGAGCAAAGTGCCTTATCATGGAAAGTACCTGCTCTTTTTGCTGAATATTGCTGGCTGTCAAAGAAGGCTTCCCTCTGTACCAGCTGTGCCTGATCCATTTCTGGGGGAACTGATTTACCGAATGTGGGTTCCAGATTTTTCTTTAACAAGATATTAGTATGGCAAGTTTTAGGTTGCCTGTCTGTAGGAGCAGGAGCATTGCCAGGGCAAGTCAGTGGGAACAAATCACAATTCTTGCTTGGAATTGACGATGCAATGGCCTGTGGTGAAGCCAATCTATTAGTCTCACCCATTTTTTCTGTGCTTGGATGTTTCTCAGAAGAATTATGTTGTTTTGGCAAGTTAGAAGCCACAGATGGAGCATTCCAGTCAAAGAAGAGTTTATTGTACCCACTCTGTTCTCTGTTAGAAAAGTTGCTGCTACTGAGGCGAGATTTCATTATATCATAATTTGCTTGGAACATAAATCCATTTCCTCTGACATCACTCACAATTTTGCTTTGAGTTTGCTTTGAGCCATCTTGAACCGCTGTGATACCAGAAGGCCTGCCAGTTATGATTGTACGTAGTTCATTGTCAATTTTCTTTTTCTTGTGTGTCTCTAAACAATCAGCACCCTGTGTGCTCGTGTTTCTGTGGCATCCATCAGCACCCTGCATGCTTGTGTTTCTGTGGCATCCATCTATCTGAACCATATTTTGGTTCAGATACAACGATCCTGTTACATTTACAGCATAAGGGTGCATCTGACCCATTGCATGAGAATATTGTCTCTTTGATCCGACAACTTCTTTTGAAAACAAAGTCAGTGGTGCTGATTGCAGAAAAGGTTGCGTCATCAGTTGTCTGGTCCTCCCCAAGGTTTTCAAAATTGTCATTTTCTGGGCAGACAGTGTGGCCAATTCCTTTTGCGGATGTATGTTGCTGGATAGAAGTGTAACCGATTCTGTGACACTGTTGGAATGGATTGGCAATACTAGTATCTATATTACTTGGATTGACTTTTGAATTTTCTGTGTGCCGTTCTTTTCTTGGAGGTTGTGAGGCTGCAACTGGTTGCCTTTCCTGCATTGACATGTGGCTGGGATTTCATTTACCATAGACGTATGGCTATTGTCTGTTCCTGGTTGCTGGTTTTTCGTGGGCAATCCTTTCTGTTGGCCAATTGGCAGAGTCAACTTTGTTCTGCCCCCACTGTTAGTTCTGCTGTCCGTTTCTGTGGTTTGGAAATCCAAATTCAAATTAAGAGTCCTCTTGTAACTTTGTTGCGTCTCTGCCTGCACACCAATTTCTTCGACCTGGCTTTCATCTACAGGATTTTCCAAGTCAAAATACAATTCCTTTCTGCATGATCTTTCAGCAGGTCTTGCACTACCATCGGTTGTTTCCCTCATAATATCTGCCTTTTGAGTTGCTGATTCTTCCCGGCCTTTTCTGCGCACATACTTCCTCTTTCCACCAGGGTTAGCACTTTTAGGAGTTTCAGCCTTTGGAGTCCCTTTGGGTTTGCCTTCTTTTACTACCTTTGGCCTGTGCTTTCTTCGTTTGGGCAGTTTCTGCTGTGGTGTCTTGTTAAGATCAATGCCTTCGTTACTTCTATTCTCAGAATCTCTTTTTTCTTCAAGTGGTGTTGAAATGATCTCAGATGACACAACATTTTGTAAGATTTCATTGTGATGGTGCTGAATAGTCTCATTTCCTATGGATGTGACCAAAGTCTGTTGCTTGTCTTTCTCAGCAGGCGAGTTTCCCACTGCTGGGAGATCTTCTCTCATTGAAAACTTGTTCTCCCACTTCTTCAATGGATCAGGTGTTACAGGTGAGAAAGGCAATGCAGCGGTGATGCTCAAAGCTGCATCAGCTTCTTCTCTTGATGATGAATTTTGTTTGTAGTTGGGCTGGTAAGCTATGGGGAATCCATCTGCAGAAAATGCACATTACTTTAAAACGATGAGATAATTGGAATCATGGGGAGATGAATTCTAATTTTCTTATGCAAAGTGCTGAATTAATCTTGTTTTGCATGCCTATTTATAATAGGGTGCCTTATATCTGTTTTTTGTCAATGAGCAGTTTCACCTTTCAGGATACTGAGTTGTAATGACTAACAATATTACATATACTACCCAACTGGGGAGGTGGGAGGTGAGTACTATTTTCTGCTGTATGAGATATGGAATCAATGTGTTTTATGGCAATTATGATTTTATGTGTTCTAGGCCGTGTCCGAAGATTTCTGTCAACCTGCTATTTTCTTTGCTGTCAGACAAAACTGGCCGTATCTTATGGATTTTCAACAGAAATGTGTTCTTGCCAAAATTGTTACGATTATTTATTCTGTTTGGTTTTTGAATGATTCAAGTCCCTACAATTCCTGAGAGGCTATCAGAAAACAGTGAATGAATGAGTGGACCTCCATGGTTGATTGAAATGCACTATGAAGAAAATGATTACATCTGTAAGAAATGCTTCAATCTCTGTGGTCACGTAGAAATGTACCATGAAGAAATTATTTCATCTGTGAGGTATTATTTTATTGTAATTTGGTGAGAATTATTTAGTACATGGTGATTCTAGTAATTGTGTGCTTTGACATAAAATCAAACTCAGGTAAATCCCTATTCTCCCGTTACACTCGTTTATCATCAATGCATAATTGGTAGATTCTGGCCTAACAATCATAGCAACATATATTGGCTTAAAAGAAAAATCAATAAATCGCTTACATTGAGGTGTTTGGTGAAAGCTGTCACTGTTCTGTAGCAGGTTTGACCCTGAGTGACGAGCTTGTGGTATCTGGTAATAGCTGTCACTGTTTGGCAACATGTCTGAACCTAAGTATTGAGCTGGGGGCATTGGATGGAAGTTGTTGGTGTCTCGTGACAGGTTCGAACCTGAGTATTGAGTTTGGTTGTGAAGCAATAAATGACTCAAGCTGGGCTCCCTCCAGTTATTGGCTTGAGAATGCGAATTCAGAAGCTGAGATTGATTTAACATGCCTGCACTCTGGACAGGATTTCTGTTTGCAGAGATAAGTGCAGCTGCATTTTGTTCTTGCCAACATAGGGAGCCAATTGGTTATTGTTCCACCCTCCATCTTCATTATACAAAGTCCTGCTCTGTAGGAGGCTGCAATGTGATTGATTATTCGCTGCCTGTCAGTCACACATATTACTGCCGTTATACCTTCAGTCCTAACCTTCTTGTCCAATTGGACTTAAATAATGGGACAACTCTGCTGTAACCTGACGTCAATTTGCTCTTCCCAGGATTCTACATATCTGTCAACTTGCTTGGGATTTGATCTTGTTGCAATCAGGCTTTTCTGGCATTTACTGGCATCCAAGGATCCATTAACTGAATTCTTCTCTTGTGGAATTGGAAACCCATCCCCAAACTTCATTTCCCCACCCTCACCCAATGGAGAATCACTCTTTCTTCTGCTCTCCTACTCTTATGATAACCAATATTTCTCCCTCTCTCTCCCAGCTCTATTTCGCTAATAGCTAAATTTCACCGCAAATTTCTTAAATTTTGATTTTTGCACTTCCCTGTCACCCCATTGCCT